>JAOVVA010070007.1:0-13345 GCA_028565275.1 Leiocassis micropogon
CATTGAAATGCAACTTAATTCATAACATTTGTATCATGTGCTTTTTCTGGATTTTTGGTTGATATTCTGTTTCAATCATTTACCGTAAACCTATGATAAAAATTATAGACCCTTCATTTCTTTGTCAGTGGGCAAACTTAGAAAATCTGTAGGGGATCAAATACTTATTTCCCCCCACTGTATCTATGATAAAGATTAATTATTATATTTATATTATATAATAATATAATTATTATAATTATTTAATCATTATATAGTATAACAATTAATAATATAATAATACAATTATTAGTTGATTTCTTTTAATTTAGATGATTATGGCTTACAGCTAAAGAAAACCCAAAATTCATTATCTCACAAAATCAGAATATTACTACTTTACTATATTAGTATTTTAGAATATTAATATTGTGCCTGTTCAATCAGAGAATACTTTAGCTGTAAGCCTTAATCACAATTTTTTTAATTATCATCTATGCTTGCATCCTATGCATGCTCTCTCTCTCTCTCTCTCTCTCTCTCTCTCTCTCTCTCTCTCGTGCACCTGCTAATTATCAGGAAAACCTTTTTTTTTGTCAGGACCCTGATGATGATGATGATGATGATGATGGTGTGCACTAGGCAGTCTGTATGAGCGGTGGTGGCTGCGGAGGGCGCATGCGGATTAGTGTGCATGTGGAGAGAATGTTACGTCGAAACACACACACACACACACACACACACACACACACACACACACACACATTACACACTATATTGTAGTGTAGTATGTTAGTGCGGGACGTCACCATGGCGGCACCAACTCACTCCATCAGTGTGATCACTTCTACAGATCAGAGAGCAGAGGATGGAGATGACGTCATCGGATTATGTACAATAAAAAAATAAAATAAAAATAATAATAATAATAAAGTGTATACTGGGTTTGGTGTGTGTGTGTGTGTGCGCGTGTGTGTGTCCCCCTGCGCTCGGGGTGAGAATGGTCCGGTCGTGCGCTGGAACAGAGGATGGAGGAGGAGGGAGGAGGGAGCTGAGTCTCGGTGTAGTAGAGGAGAGATCTGTGTCCTCCTGTTACGCGGGGAAACCGAGGTGTTAATCAGACATCGCACAATTATCATCATCATTATTACTGTTGTTGTTTATTTTTTTTTTTCGAATAATACAGAAAACACTCCATTTCCGAGCAAATCAACTGTGAAGGAGAGAAAAACGAGATCAAAGAGCCAGGTGAGTGTTACTGAGAGGCTGAGTGATGAACATGAAAGGAAGCACCTGAAAATGTAACAATAACATCAGCATCATTATTATTATTATCATCATTATCATTATTATTATTAACCATAATAATAACTGTAAAGATTCTACTCTATGGATGTATGGTGTGTTCGGTCTGTAAAGCTTTTTTGGAAGGGATTTTTATTATAGGTTATCTAGTACTGATGATGCAAAAAATTATTATTAATAATAATACAAATAATAATAATTATGTACTCTGTGGATTAGAAGTGTATTAGAGATGTAAATCTCTTATTAATTAATTGATCAGATTTTCGTGAGTCTGTAGTAATTATGATGATCCAGAGGAAAAAGATGAATAATAATAATCTACCGTATGGATGAGACGTGTAAAGCTCGGGATGTCGGGATGTAAAGCTCGTATTGACTGATTCATCTCATTTCTGAACTCTATCGTAATACCGATTATGCAAAAGATGAATAATAATCATAATAATTCTCCATGTGTCATCTTCCCAATTGCAATCCATTTCAGAGCTGGAATTATTGTTTCCTCTTTGCACATGTTTCTGATTAGGAGATTAATTGAGCAGGTTGTTTTCTGACATTAATTGGACACAAGCCTGAGCCTCGCCCCTTGCTTCACCTTCATGCTGGGGCACAATGTCGAGCTGAAACCCTTCAACTGATGCTCTTTTTCTGTTTCTGCATGTGTGAGCACGTTATAAAGACGTTATAACGCGTCGTTGATCAGAGCTGTCTGTCTGTGTGTGTGTGTGTGTGTGTGTGTGTATGTGTCATGCTGGAAAATGCGGCTTTTTTTCTCCTTTGGATGGTCGTCATGACGCGAGCAATGACCTTGCAGCACAAGCAGCAGCAAAGGGAAGGAAAAAGAAGAAGAAGATGAAAAAAAAAAAAAATGATGATGAGGATGATGAAGATGACAGGATGGATTTTCTTCCTATATGCATTTTTTATTTATTTATTTATTTTGCATGTGTGAATGCATGGCTTATAGAGCTGGAGTAGAGCTGTGTAGACGGAGTCACGATTCAGCAGCAGATTGGAGGATGAATAACACACCAATGGATTTGGCGTGTGCACAGCGTGTGAATAATGGTGATTGTCTTCGTCATGTGACATGAAATACCACCCAGTGATGAAACGGCACACAGATTTCACTCAAACCATAATGGTTTCCCCTAAATCGAATACAAATCACTTAGATTAGCAGCTGTTCTTCCAATCTAAATGTAACATCTAATCTCTATCTCTTAAAGATACCATACATCATAACCCCGGCTTACACGGTTTTAAAATTTCCTTCATTGTGAGATCTTTGAGACATCTTCTTCGAGACATTTCGAGACATGATCGGCTGCCAGTTTAATGCCGCCGAGACCAAACCGAGCCATCGACAAAGTTCTGATTGAAATCTCAGAGTGTGAGCGCTGCTCCAACGCTCATTTAAAATCCACCAATAGGAGAACAGCAGACAAATGGGGCGGTCACAAGTACGCTAGTAGCAACAGCGGAACGCAAACAAAAACGCGCTAATGGATTTAGTTGCCACATATTTTTTATGTTTTCCACACATTAGAACTCATAGAGCACGCTGATAGATGATGTAACACATACCATAGTTAATATAATTAATCACAGATCTATTGCCGGAGGGGCTTTTGTCGAATAATAAAAAAAAAGATGATCATGTTAGAGAATTTAGTTGAGGTTTTATTAGGAAGAAAAAATCCAAGCCAACTACTGTTTGTCTTAAAATCGACAAAGAATCCAAAAAAATGCAATTATTTATTATTCTCATTTTTTGACATAACATGATATCTTAGCTTTCTGTATTTAGGGACAACAAATCAATTAATTGCATCGTTGAATCGCTTTCATGAGACTCAAACTCAAAGATGGAGATTTTATTGTTAAGAATTTTTTGCATAGATTATATTATTTTTCCCAAATCACGTATCTAGTTCATGCAATCACGCAACAGGAGTATGTACATTATTCTGGTTATTGACTCGAGGATGTATAGTTCCTAATACAGCGGTACCTCAGCGTACGAATGTAATCCGTTCCAGAGGCGAGTTATTAAGGAGAAATTCTGTATTGTAAAACGCATTTTCCAATTTTTTCCCCCAAAAACAGCAGATAATCTGTTCCAGCCACGCAAAAATATATTACCAATATTACCAATTTCCAACACTACAATCATATTTTTGCATATAAAAACAATCAAAACATTTAGAGAATACATGTAAATGAAGTAAAATACGAACTAAATGGACATTAAATCTCACTTAACCTTAATTTATGATTCCTCTTGGCACCGGCTGCTTTAAAAACCGAACTGAAAGCGGCTCCCTTTTCTTCTTGCGGCCGTCATTGATAACATTCTTGGGACACATGGTGCAATGTCTTTACTAAATCTTGCACAAAATGCCAAAAAAACCCAAAACTACAAAAAATATGTAAACTCATTTCACTTGGCTTGGCTTTCCACTGACGCAAACAAGTTTTGAACGGCTCCCAGATGTACAGTACATACAACTTATCCGGCATTCGCTTTGGTTCGTTCACTCGTATGCTGAAAGGCCGAGGCAGATTTCATGCAAAATTTCAGTTCTTAAGGCAAAATTGTTGAGGCGGGGCATTCGTATGCCGAGGTACCACTGTACAATAAAAATGCTTTTTTACATTAGATTTTTGATCTTTTTGTTGATTGATTGGATTCACTGGTCAGGTTTTGATTCAGGTTTGAGTCACACTGTTAAAATTATTTAAGTAAACTTAGAAAAACAAACCTTTATTGTCTACTACATTTTAAAAAAACTTTTTTTTTTTTTTTACACTTTTTGCAAGATTATCGCTTCTTGCTCTTCTTTTGAATTTATAAGCGATTGGTACACCAGGCCACCTACTGGCTTGGAGGGTGGTGCAGAAAATTGGCAGGAGAAAAACGAACAATTTATATCAAAGCAAGATGAGACTTCTAAACAACGACCAACACATATTACGCAGCATTAATAACACTAATAAACTAAATAATAATTAACAGTCTAACTCTGATCCACAGCTCTACTGTGCATCATAGATACACTGCCTGCATGTACACTGTCCCTTTCTTTACCCGAGCCCAGGTTTTGTGGAAATGGATTGCGTTTAATTTAGATTCTTTTAAATTTTTAATTGAGAACATCTAGAACTATTTTTAAAGTATCCCCAAAACTGGCAGACTTGCTTTTTCCACCAAAAACCACGTTCTCAGCAAGCTTGGTTCTAGCTTAGTTCACACTTCTTAAAATAATCCAGATAAGCGGTAATGTTCATTACCGTGATCAGAACCGATGCCAATTTTCCCGGATATGAATCCTCAGTCACATTACACATGCTCCTACTGATCACTTGTTCCAAACACTGATCTAATGGGCTGTTAGAGAACAGAAGCGTCCACCCGTTCAGCAGCTTCATCTGCCTGCTTGCTTGCTCGTCTCCTTCTGGTCCACAGGACCCCTTTTCGAGATGTTTCATTAATAATCTCTACTCTCGTGCTCGTTTTTTGCAGAGCTTTTCCTCCTTTGCTCTTGACCGTGTAACATTGAGAGGAACCCTCGGAGGAGCCATCTGGAGGTACTGAACAGTCGTAGAAAGCCTTCGCAGGCAGAAAGTGCTTCTTTTGGACATATTGCGTCTTCCAGGAGGATCCTGGAGATCACGTGACACTCCTTGAGTCGGCTTTTTATTTAAGCTAATTATGTCGTGCTCTGGGTTACGTCTGGAGACGTGATCATAAAGGGTTTGATCGGATTTGTAGACAAGCTCATTAGCTGGATGTTAAAATGGCGCCGTTGGTTTGGGTTCTGGTTTTTGTGCTTTGATGCCATTTTTCTTTTTCTTTGACTTAAACCAAATATCAGAGGGATCTTTCTAGTACTGTTGACCTTCTGCTCCATTTTCATGTAACGCAAACCGCTGGAGAGTCGATTTCACGCCTACAGATTACACTTACAGCATGTAACGTTTTTAGAACTAGACATTGTCTCAAAGAACCTGAGACGGTCATTATGATCACAGCGGTAACAAATCTACAGCATCCAGGCATCCGCTAAAGCTATCCTGAGGTTTGTTAAATCTTTTGAAGCAGGAGGTGAACCAGAAGCACAGAAGCTCCAAGTAGATGCAGAGCATTAAGATGAATCAGGCAGGTCGTGAGGACGAGGAAAGCTTTAGAAGTCTCCCCTTTTATTCTGATCCCTGCAAGGAAATGCTGCTCATGTGGGCGAAATGCGCTGCACCCGGAGTATTTTAAATAAGTAGTTTTGAATGCATAAACACATATGCACAGACAAAAGCGGTCACGAAAACCTCCAGGAAAAACACAAGTATTTTAAGGCACCTCAAAAGCTTTTTGTCGCTGCACCCGGCAAACTGTCCCGTCTTCACAATGCTGTCGATTTCTTCAATAACTTAAAAATGTTCTTCTGTCTTGATTCCAAAGAAGGTTCGTAGCAATTTGCAGGACTAAATGTGCAGGAAATGAGGAATAAATCAGTGGCCTGGGCAGCAGGGATAAGCAGATTACGTGTCCGGGCTATTAGCTGGTATTCATTTTCTTAGAGGATTACTAGCCTCAGTAGACAGGAAGTCACCAGTGTGGAAAGATAAAACCCTGCTCATTATTGCTCTTTTTTTAATTTTTATTTGGAGTGTATATTTGAACAAACTTGCTTTCGAGCTACTTGTTGCTTCAAATCCCACGACCTGCTGCCCCCATCTGCATCAACCAACAGCGAACCGGACATCGCACATGACACGTGACACATTGTCTGAATTCAGGTTCATGGAAAGGCTAGAAGTGTTTGGTGGGTTTCCTCTGGGAAATCTGGTTTCCTCCCACCGTCCAAAGACATGCAAATTAGGCTAATTGGTGCTCCCAAATTGGCCGTAGTGTGTGAGTGTGTGTATGTGTGTGTGCCCTGCGATGCTTGGCACCCCATCCAGGGTGTCCTACTGTAACTAGGCTCCAGGCCCATGTGCTAGAATCTTTAATGTGTGATTTGAAAAAAAAATTAAATTCGTAGCTGAATCTCTGGCAACAAGTCGCAGATTTTATCGGGAATGACAAACATACAGGATGTGATAATTAGAAACATTCTAAGAAAATGATAATAATTATGACTCTGTAAATGTATTAATTAGCTGATTGCTAGCTAATTACTATGCTCGATACTATGTATTGATTATATATGTCTTACAAGATGATATATACGTATATATAAAACGATAGCGACCATTTTAGCCGGATCTTTTAAACTTTATTAACACAATATTTTTGAAAATGGGTTAAAATAAATTACTAGGTACTAAGTAGAGCTGTGCGATTAATGCAATTAATCTTCTGTAGGTTGATTTGATTTATTTAATCAGAGGCTCATTTTTCAATTAAAAATCAGATTTTTAAATTCACTACCGTTCCTGAATATCTGATAAGCCGAACCTTTAAAGCAGTTCCTGTCTTCATGTCTGTATCACCAAGATCACAACATAGTCTATTTAGTCTTAGAGCAATTACGAGAAATAAAAGTAGGACAAAATGTCTGGATTTTGTTATTATAACAGTGAAAGGTGATTTGGGTCTCAGTCACATTTCCTCCAGCTTTTATTTCCACCCCCAGCTGTGCACACACACCTGCCGACAGCAGGATCCCCGACACACACAGGAAGGGCTTTTGTGTGTCTTTGTTTAGAAAGTAAATAACTGCTGTAAGGATAAGGTATATATCTGGTATTCAAGCTTAATATTCAAGATTTTTTTATTGTCTAGCTTGAAATGTATTATTCAGTACCTGAGTCAGTCATATTAATAGGAACAGGAAGTTAAGAGAGAGAGAGAGAGAGAGAGAGAGAGGGATTCTGTTAAACATTAAGCAAGTTGTAAACATGTCATAAACAAATAAGCGCTAATACTCATCCTAACACTAACCTTAACTGTTTAAGATCATGTTTTATTACAGAATTATGTTAACTGCTTTAAATAATCAAGTAAATATGAAAAATGTAATTACGAGAGTACACATTCATGATAAAAGTTTTTTTATCAGATATTTAATCTATTTTGTGGGCGTGCCTCTAAAATGTATGCAAAATCACATGATGCTTCTGTGATTCAATAAACTTTCATTGTATTTTGTGAAATTAATTCAGTTTTAAAGTACAGTATGTTGCACTTTGAGTTGCTTTATCCTTATACACTACCTTGGCATACAAAAAAAAATCACAGTTTCAGAAGGGTCAAATTAATGTAATGCATCAAGCAAAGAAAACAACTAAGGAGATTACTGTGACGACCAGAACTGGGTTAAGAACTGTCCAGCAGATTATTAAAACCTGGAAGCGTCTTGCTGAATCGTCAACTTCATGGAAGAAAAAAATCCATAATCAGAGATCACTTAAACACTTTTGCAACGTAAAAAATGTCCAGTATAAATGTGAGCTGTGTTTAATAGTGAAAGTAAGCGCATTTCCATACACACACACAATGTGATGAGAACTCACAAGATTGGGACTAAACTGATGTGTCATCAGACAAAAGGCTTCAGTTTGCTAGAGAGCATAAAGACTGGACTTTGGAGCGATGAAAAAATGTCATGTGACCTGATGAGTTCAGATTGAGCCTATTCCAGAGTGATGGGCGTGTCAGGGTAAGAAGGGAAGCCCATGAAGCGATGCTCCCATCATGCATAGTGTCCACTGTACAAGCCTCTGGAGACAGTGTTATGATCTGGGGTTGATCAGTTACTCAGGTCGAGACTCAGCAGTGAACACATGATCGTGTGCAAGAACAAAAGCTAAAAGTAACTGCAGTGTTTCCCACGGGTCTGAAATATACCTGTGCTGGAAGCCACAAATAAAACATTTAACTGCTAGCACAAAAGTTACAAATAACAAACACATAGATCTTTAATACAACATTTTGTTTTATTTGATATTTCTATTCAATTCACATTTCAGAGATCAAAACTGCAAACCCCTCCCCTCCATCTACCCGTATGTGAAGAGTAAGATAAAGTACAAAATTAAGATCTAAACAATATTTTGTGTACAGACATGACATTGTCAGAGCACGTAGACCTTACACCAAAGCAGTAATTTTGCTGTTGCTATTTTTGCATTTTTATGTTTTAGCGAACATATACAGTATTGGGTCAGGATATAATAATAATAATAATAATAATAATAATAATAATAATCATGTGTATGTTGTGTATACGAGTTCTGCATTTTTGTGGCATCATTCCCATACTCTGGTAGCAGTAAAATTTACACATTATTAAAATAACTTTGGTCTAAATCACGCATCAGAAAACCAAAACCCAAAAACTTTCTCTGTCCAAACACAAAGGCCGGACGTCCATATTTTCCTTTTTTTTCTTCAGTTTTTAGTCAGTGACCAATGCTGTGTTGCCGCACGTATCCAGACAGTTTGAGTTAAAGGTTAATCTTTCTGCCCGGGTCCGTAAATATAATTGGGCAGCCGGCCAAAGGAAACTATGTGGGGAAACACTGGACTAAAAGAATTCTCAGACTGCGTGACTTTATTTGGCCAGGCAGTGTGTATTAAACTGTAGTGACATTAGTATTATTATATAAAGTGTTGTTAATTTTATACTATACTAATATTACATACAGTACACTATATAATTTTATAATATATTCAAGTATACTGTATATTGTGAGTTGTATTGTTATTAATGTGGTCAAACTGTAGAATATTAGTACAGCATGAAAGTGGTTAATATTTAAGATTTTTAGAATTGTTTCCTTGTTGATTGTTTTTCAGCCCTGAATGAAGATGATTATGAAAAAGCAGCTGATGCTGAAGAGACACAGTGTAATGTCTGATATAAAACACCATTATTGACTATGTTCCTGTAACTGCACTTTTCATAATATTGTAGTAAAATTTAGATTAAATAGACTTGTCAGCTGTGGAAAACTAAAACTGCAAACTTTACACAGTAAGCATGTCTTGATTTTTGAAGAACCACAAATATATGACAGAGTAAAGCAGGTCAGGTGGGGCGGTAATGTAGTGAACTAGAACACTAGAGTGTGAGACCCCTGCTGGGCAGGAAGTGTATCACAGTGAGCTGGTGGCGCGTTCTTAAATGATGAACCCTACACACGGCGCTTCATACAGCCACTGTGCTTTTCCTAACTGAAATTAACAGAAGCCTTTACTGAATGAATAAACACTAATTTTAAGGCCCACATAGGGACCCTTCACTTTAGAACAGGGGTCCTGAATTAAACTTTAAAAAAGGTCAGGTCAATAAAATAGTTTTCTTTAAATCGAGGTTTTGTAAATAAAAATAAGCAGTTTAAAATTTCAAAACAGTTATCATTAATTTTCAGTAAATACGTAAATATGTCACACTGGGCTCTCAGTTCAGGTATTTTACACGCCCTCACCTCGGGCCGCTGCCATGGCTATGTGCTTTACAGAAACGCTTGGAGTGAGATTCTGAAAGTACAGTCATTGGACAAAGATCAAAGAAAATCACAATTTTGTATGGAGTTTAATCATACACAATACAATGCATTAATATTTATGTTTATAAGGAACATTCAGAGGCTAACACAATGGATTAAGAGAGAATACAACAAAACACACAATATTATGTGAAACGCAGCAGTCATGCAGGAGCCATGGAGATGAGTGTGTATGACAGATCCTGCATACACTCGTACTGCCAAAGCTCAGAATCAAGTCACAAAAAGTGAAGTAAATACAAAGAAGAACCATTATTGATAAAAAAGAAGGAGAGAAGAAAAAAAAAGGTAAAAAATAATTTAAATTTAAAGTGGGATTGGGCTGCATGTATGATTGTGATTCCCTCCCTTTTTCTCAATTCTGTATTAATCACATATTCAATTCAGTTTTATTTGTATAGCGCTTTTAACAATGGTCACTGTCGCAAAGCAGCTTTACACAATCAAAAGAAATTATGGAAATGTGTATGAAATGTGAGAGAATGTTTGTGAATCAGAATGATCAGATCGTCCCTGATGAACAAGCCGAGGGTGACGGTGCTGAGGGGAAAAACTCCCTGAGATGGTAATAGGAAGAAACCTTGAGAGGAACCAGACTCAACAGGGAACCCATCCTCATCTGGGTGATAACGGAAATTGCTACGTATACGTATGTTGGCCTTTGAGTGTTCTTATGGATAAAAACTCCTACATGATTAAACTCAATATAAATATTTTAATGGCATTGTAAATATTCATGTTTATTCTTCTGTCAATAATAATATGCCACTGCCCTCAAATAATGTTATCAGTAATGCTTTCTTCTTTTGCAAATGATTGATGCCTCACACAGTTGTAAATGTGTGGAACTGTTTGCAAAATATTAACATTCAGTGTGAGAAATTGAAGTAAAAGCATCCTGTTTCTTGATTTCATATCTGGGGAAACACCAGTCCTCATGATACAACTGTAAAGCAGATTTCTTGTGGTTCTTTTAATAAACATATTAAACAGAATTGAGTTCGAGGTGTGTTAAATACCAGAGCGGAACACACAACCATGTGTACACGGTAACTATGATAATACAGTATGGATTGGGTTTGAACTGTTTGGAATTGGTTCTAAGACAAGAGAAAGAAGAACACGCGTAACTTCATAGCAATAACATTTTTAACCAGGGATGAAAGACACAAAGTGAAAGCAGAGACAAACCACAGCTGGGAGCAATAAGTTACTGAGGACAGGATGCTTTGTTTCCTTAGTAATTTCTAAAAATCGCTCTGAATCACGCCGAACCACCAGTGTTGTTCTGTTCTGAGCTAACGTGAGCGGCAAAGCTAACTTGCTTCTAACACAAGGCTAAATCCCAAATACCTCTCTAACCCCTGATCAAAGGCACTACTTTGGATTGTACACCCTACATAGTGCATTAGCTTGCCATTTAACACTACGTGGGATTTGACCCTGGAACCCAGTCGCCAGCTCCCCTAGTTATAATTAGTTCGTTCCACCAGGCGTGGAAGGGTATGTGTGAGGGAAGCAAAATAATGTTATACATAAACAGAACAACATGAACGGTTCCAAGACGTCAACTTAGAAGTGATTACTGGGGAAAAAAAGAAATGACGCAGGTTGTGGGTTACTTTGCTTTCTTAATCTAACAGGTAAACATCTAGATAGGGTCAGGTTTGACGCTGTTGTGGTTGTCCTGATCTCTGACAACAATGCGAATGCCAACCTGGAGAAAATTAAAAGTCTGGAGTACTGGCACCAGGAAGGCACCTTTTCTCATGAACCTCAGCAAGACAAAGAATAGTGGAGATCTTGTTGGGAAACATCACACCCTGGTTTGGGAACAGCACCAAGCAGGACAGGAAGCTCTACAGACGGTGTTACATGCAGCTAAACACACCATCAACAGTGAGATTCCCGACCTGCTACTGAAGCCATGCTGGACCAAGGCCAGGACCTCAGCCATCCAACCAATAGATTCTTTTGCAGTTTTGAATGTCTTTCAGCTTCCTAATGGCTTCTTCCTGTATGAGATTTGTTCCCTCAATCAGAACAACACCCACACACTCATACATTTCTCTTAATACACCACCACTGTTCCATATTTCTAAGCCACACTCTAATATGTAACTGTACAGCCGTTTGCTTTGATCAGGTCTGGACTGGCCATCAGAAGCACTGGGAGGATTCCCGGTGGCCTGCAGACTGATTTGGCCTGCTGCCAGCCAGAGTTTTTTTTTTGTAATAATTAATTTTTTTTTTTTTATAATATTGCCCATCCTGTGTACTAAAGAGATGATTTCCCGAAATCCAATTAGTTGTTAATTATTATTAGTAGTACCATAATTAAATATGGGTAACAATATTAATCTGTTCATTAATGTGATTCTGTTAGACTTGAATGTCACTGTTACATTATGTTCACTCCACGTCTCCCCAAAACAGCAAAGCGTTTAAGCTCACTGCAGTAAAAGCTGCAATAAAATAAGAGTTAATTGCAATTTAACTGTTTATTTTTTTAATAATATTTTTTATATAATTTTTTTTCCGAGCAGTATAGAAGGAAAAAATAAGGCTGTCTGTGTTTTCTAAATTTATTTGGGTGCCCAGGATGGCCTGGGTTGGGGTGGGATTTCCCAGCCTGAAATTGTGTCCCAGTCCGGTTTTGATTATGGCCGTAGCTCTATTCCAATAAACTTATGCAACATCACTGTTACATGTGGCTGCCGAGCCACCAATGTTATCATGTAGTGAATGTGGAGCCCGTTGTAGGGTGTAGAAGGGAGGATTGTGGAGATTCTAGATGGTGCAGATGGAAAACAAATATACTGCATTTCAACACAAAAAACTTTCTTCTCTCTCGCTCAGGGACTCTTTCTGGTTTTAACACAAACTTCTTTTGACTTTTCTCTCTTGCGTTTCCACACAATCTTTGCTCTTTTTACACACTACTTTCTCTTTTCATTTCAGACACTGTTTTCTTTTTTCACACAGTGTTTTCCTTTTCCTCTTTCATGCACTCTTTCTCACACGATCTTGTCTTTCTCACACATTCTTCTTCTTCCCTTGGCCCTATACCAGAGTGTGATGCTCAATACCTGGTGCTACCTAAATAATTGTATGCCACGTGCCAAATCTAGGAGGCTTATATACAGTAGATGCTTTCCCAGGTGTTGAGTACCTCCTCTGATCTGCCTGTTAGAAACTCTACAGTGTAGTTTCCTGTGGATCTGCCTCTTCCTGTGGCATCTAGCCCTGTATTAATTCCTCTGCAAGATCTCAGCTGTGTAAAGCCTTCTCCAGCACATCCCAAAGATTCTCAATGGGGTTAAGGTCTGGACTCTGTGGTGGCCAATCCATGCTGTCTCATGCTCCCTGAACCATTTTTTTTTTTTTTTTTACAATTTGAGTCTGATGAATCCTGACATCAGCATCTTGGAATATGGCGCATGCCATCATGGAATAAAATTTCAGAATTCAGAATTTCAGAATTTCAGAATTACTTTATTGATCCCCGTGGGGAAATTCTCTTTCATTACAGAACAAACTCCTG
>JAOVVA010070038.1:0-13345 GCA_028565275.1 Leiocassis micropogon
GGTCGACTGGTGTCACGTGGCTCGGAGGAAACGCGTGACAGCCCCCGGCCCTCCTGGCTGAATGGAGGTAAGTAGCCATAATGTGGGAACCCCCTAGTGACAGGAAGGGAATTGGACACGACTAGATTGGGGAGAAAATTGGGGGAAAAAGAATTGGACAGGACTAAATAAAAAATAAATAAATAAATAAATAAAAAATAACACACTACCAGTCGAAAGTTTGGACACACCTACTAATTTCGTGGTCTTTCCTGATTATTTCTTTCTACATCGTTAAAACAATCCTGAACGTGTCCAAAATCATCTATCTATCTATCTATCTATCTATCTATCTAAACAACAACTGTAAAGTTGGCGTAACTGTACACTGAAGATATTTGCGAAAAAATAATTTGGGGAGACATAAGATGAGTAATATAACACATCAAGATGTTTTTTGGAATTTTTGTCTGTTTGTGCACGCATCATGTAAAAACTACAGAACGTATTTTAACGGGGTTTTCACAGGTGAATTTGGCCCGAGCTTGAGGTAACATAGGCTTTGTTTCATCATAGCCGGCCCACGTGAAGATGAGATATGCTACTTTGAAATTTAAATGGAAATCGCTCTTACAGTGAAACCTCGGATTGCGAGTAACTCGGTTTGCGAGTGTTCCGCAAGACGAGCAAAGATTTCTAATAAATTTTGACATTGAAAAACGAGCAAGTCTCGGTTTACGAGTACCGAGTATCATGTATCACGCATGCGCTTCTTGTTTTGATGCCGAGTGTCACGTGATCACAACTGAGCCAATGTTTTTTCTCCTACTTGTGCTGCAGAATTGTGGGTAATCGTCTGCCCTGCTGGGTCTTAGGAAGGGGCTGATTCCTCCTCTCCACTTACTTTAGCTTTACACACGTGTGTGTACACACACACACACACAGCGTCTGCGCACATAAACAGAACACTTATCTGTCCGGATTTATTTTTACTTTTTTTTAAAGGTAAAGTGCAGGATAATTTGTTTTATTTTTACTTTATATTTTGATACTATATAGTTTCCATTATTTCCTATGGGAAAATTCGATTTGGTTTGCGAGTGTTTTGAAATATGAGCCCGCTTCCGGAACGAATTATGCGCAATCTTGCACCATCATTCTGCACACTTCATGGTAACACCGTGAAAACGTGCTTGAGTGTGCAATTAAATTCCACACAAAGTCGTGATCAGAGAGAGCAAAAAATCTACTTTGAACAGTTGATATTGAAATGTTTCTGCTACTTATGCTCTGTAAAGCCTTCATAGTGGATCTAACCTGAGGTGCTGTTTGTTAATTGGTGATTTCTGAGGCTGGTAACTCTAAATTAACTTCTCCTCTGCAGCAGAGGTAAGTTTTGGTCTTGTTTTCCTGGGAAGGTCTTCATTAGAGACAGTTTCATCACGGTGCTTGATGGGTTTTGCAAATTCACTTAACAGTAATGCAAGAACTATTCCAGACCATCTATCCTTCGTGTATTAAAATAATAACTGACTGTTGTTGTTGTTACTTAATTGCCTATTGGCATATGTTATTTGATAGTTTTGAAAAAATGGTATTATAATAGTATTATTCTAAAATGTAGAAAAAATTATTCAGGGGCAAAACTTTCACATTGTCATTTGTGTTAATGGATATTTTTAACAAATTGGCAGTGATGCAATAAGCCATTATTTATAGGAATTAATGTAAAACAAGTAAATTGTACTGTTTATATGTGAATTTGAAGTACTTTACAGCTTCATAGCTGCAGCTACAGCTAGTACATGTTGGGTGGCATAGAGGTTTGCACTGTGGCCTTGCGCTTCCAGGGTCGAGGGTTTGATGCAGTGGATATGCACCCCATGGAGGGTGTACCCTACCTAGTACCCTGAGTCTCTCCTGGGATAGTCTTCATGCCTCCCATGTACAGGATACACGATATAGTGAATGAGTGAGTGAGGGACTGTAGTCAAAGATTTATCCAGAATATGTGGATGTATATGATGGATTGCCTCTTCTAAAGCGCACTTTTTCTTTTTCTTTTTTTTTTTTAAGAAAATGTTTAATATCTGGGGAAGAATTGCTATTTGCCGTATTATTCATTTGTTTTCCTGCTTATCAATGACACTGTACTTATACACTATATAAATTGTGCACATAATTACTTTCAGGTCCCATAAAACTGGCACAAGAAGTGATTTCCTCTTAAAATATTTTTCTCCCAATTTTTTTCTGAGAGTACCGTGCTGAGCATTTTCTCCATTTTATGTTTCCCTCTCTGTCCCCAGACTCGCATTTCTCCTTCTGTTCCTATAAATCTGCTTTAGCTTCCAGCCAAACCAATAACATATTGTATTTTATTCAGTCCTCAGGGTGATTAGATAGACGTCATCACGGGCTGCTTGTACACATATCCTGTCTTCATGGTGATATTTGAGCAATCCGTGTACTGTATTTTTTTTTATTATCCCCCCCCCCGTTAATTGTATTCGGCTTTCGTATGCCGTATCAACGGAGTGCAGCTGCTTGACTGTGCTTTTGGGAGTGGGAACGCTTCCAGGTTATTACCTCATTGCTTTTGCATGCGATTTGCCTCATCTCAACCAGAGAGTAGAATGCATCTGGAACTAAAACGATTTATTGAGTCAAGTCTACAAACTACGTCCTTTAGGTTTTCTTTCATGATGCTTAATAAGATTAATTGAGTATTTTATTTTAATGTGTATAGCACATATAAGTATAGAAATTGCCACACAGCAGCTTTACATGGAATCCAGATGTAGCTTTAGATCTTTAATGAGTGCTGCAGATGCAACGGTGGTAAGAATAAGATTAAGATGTATCACATGCTCTTTATAGCACCATCTAATTATTATTATTATTTTGCCTATCCTAGTTCAGTTGGGAGAAGAGCACATAATGTCAGCCAGGATGCAGCGCTATAAGGAGCCTTGGTTAAGGGGCTCGAACCCCCAACCTTTCCGTCAGTAAACCAGAGCCTTAACTGTTTGAACAGTTTGCATGTTAAAGGGAGGTTTAAAGGTTGAATAAGGCTTGTGGGATGCATGATTGACACTGAATGTGTTTATTTATTACCATGTTATATTTTTAGACCTAGGTCTGGGTGATGTATCAATATATTTTGAGAAGCGATACAAGATGAAACACTACCATTTATATCAATATACTTTGATGTCACGTTGCAGAATTTTTTTGTGTAGGAGTGAATGTTTGTTTAGAATTCTAATAATCTTTTTTTTTTTAAAAAAAGGCTTAATTTTGATTTGTGATATTTATAAAATTGTAATACTTATAGAATCGCAATACAGGTGTCGCAATAACGTATTGGATGGCCCTGGAGCGAATCGAGTTGTTGTTCAAAAATGCGCCAAAACCTCTTTTTTTTTTTTTTTTTTTTTTTTCCTAACAAAAACAAAATTGAATCTAGAACAATCTGTGCATGCGCTTGGAACGTTCTGATTATTAACAGCCTGAAAACTGACACAAGGTAAAAAAAAAATTGCTGTAATTTGTTGGAGCCAACCCCAGTGTACTATTATCTCTATTGTACTCCCTGCTGTGGTGATATCAGCCAATAATGAAATCTTTTGAATTAGACTACGTGGCCAAAGTATGTAGACCCTTGACCATCGCACTTGTTTGCGCTTGCTGAATATCCCGTTTCGAGTTTAGTCCACATTTGCTCCTATAATAACTTCCAATCACTGGGAACACATTCCACTAGGTTTCAGAGCATGGCTTACAGGGCTTTGTGTTTATTTAGCTACACGAGCATTAGTGAGGTCAGGCAGTGGTGATGATGTGGGAGGAGGTGTTCAGAGGGGTTGAGGTCAGGGTGGTCCGTGCAGGATACTCGAGTTCTTCTTGACACATCATGTATTCATACAGCTGGCTTTGTCGTACTGCAAGGCTTGAGCATCTTATTTCCAGTAAATGGGAAATGTGAAAGTCACAGCAAGCAAACAAAATTGTCTGCATTAAGCTTTTTCTATTAAAATTTGACTCGACTCTATTGGAGAAAAATTATAGAGGCTCAATTACTCCCACTTGGATACAGATGGTTTTCTTCTTTTTCTTTTTGTTCTTAATACTACTTTTTGGAAAGCTGGATTGTGCCATGTACTGCTAAGTGAATGCATTTATTGTCTGAATTGCAGCTCTAAAAGGTCACAGTGCACCTAAAAATCATTTATGTATTATTAAATCGTGTAGGTGAAATAAGCACTTCTTTTAATTGTAATAATTTAGGCAGTAATTTTCAGTCTGCATTTCAGATTTTTTCAGCTTTTTATTATTTGAGTTACCCGACTTCACTCAGAGCTCTTTTTTTGATATCGGCAAAGCCCTCACTTCTTATTACATTTTATTTTCCAAGTGAACTTTATCTCTGGATGTGGCAGCAGGAAACCCATTAAACTAATTTCCGCACCTTTATTTTTGTTTCCAGGCTCTATTTCATATGTTTCTAAATGCTAATCTCTGCTCTACTGCGGTTCAGGTTCAGCTGGCGGGTTCAGTGTGAGAGAAGGCTCCATCACTCTTCCCTCCTCCTCAGCTGAGCAGCGAGATGGGGCGCTTAATGAAAGTGACACTCCTGCTATTGTCAGTGATGCAGATGGACGGGGAGCAAAATCCTTAATCGAGAAGCCTTTTCTTTCTTTCTTTCCTGTCCATCAATCACGGGGGATCTTATTAAAAACAAGGGACGCTGTAATTTAACTCCGGGTTGCTGTATCGATACGATTCAACCTCTGTAGACCTCCTGCGATTTACAATGAATGATTCGCTTTTGTGGAAAATGAATTTTGTTGGCGAATCCGTATATCTCGTGATACATGTTGTGTCTGTCACAGAAATGCCTGCGAGGTCAGGATATTTCGCAAACATCGCCCACACGTATGACCTGTCTCAGCTCAGTAGGTGCTCTCCCAGGAGGAGGAGTGTGGGTGGTGAGGTTTAACGAATCCTTTATTCACAGCGCACACTAAGGCGCAGCGCCTTTGGTTGGCATGATTGAGTCTTTAATTAGCTCAGTGAAAGGGCTCAGCATAGAGATGGAGCCAGCTCAGGGAAGTCTTGCTGGTGAGAATGACCTTTGTGGAGCATCACAGGAAATGCTTGGAACTATTGTTGTTAAGCCGTTAGTATTGTTTGCCTGTTGAGTCAGAGGTTTGTTCGCTTCTTACCTACTGTACAAGGCTAACCCGAGTGACTTTTTAAAATGAATCCTGGATTTTATTTATTTATTTATTTTTGAAACAATTTTTAAAGAGAATCCTCAACCAGACATCTCAATTTACTTATTAAAGTCGTATGTTTTGGAGAAAAAAAAAAAGATTATAGGACTATAAACTAATGATGGCGAGGTGAACATGCCTTGAAGTCTTCCAGCCAATTGGTTCACAAAAGGGTTAATTTCTCAAGGCTTCATGTGCATACAAACCCCCCTGCTGGTCAAAGAATGTAAGACAAGCCAATCCGTAGTCATTTTACCGGTATATCATCCGCTCAAAGCTGTCTTGCCATAGTTTGGGCATGGGAATAATAAATAATTTTCATTAAACTATGCATTTTCTTTTATTGCAAGCACAGCTTTGGGGAAAAAAAAAACATTCCCAGGGTACAGATGATGCTGCGGTGCACAAAAACCCCACAGCAAGTCAGTAGAGGTTAGGAAATGCAGTAAAGTAAGTACAGTAAGTTAGCTGACCTCGTTTAATTTCAACCTAGGAGGGAGGGTCAATGCTACATGGTGTTTACACGCTTAAACGGACGCCATTTTGTTTCAGAGCTGTTTTTCACTGTATTGGACTGAGAACTCTGTTTCGTTGAGGATTTTTAGGATTATTCACCACCAGGACAGCTTTACAGGACAGACATTTTCTATCATTGTGCTTCCGGACTGATTCATTGAAACCGGTGAGTCCGACTCATTTCTCTCGCAACCCCCACATGCGCACACATACAACATACCAGACTTTGGACATTTTATACATTTGCTTACATGCTGAGAATATTGTAAATATAATTGTACATATTGGTATCTGGTGTACTGAAGTGTCTATTTTTTGTACAACACACATTAGCTACTTCCGTGATTTGTATGTAGAACCGTGGTGCGGCCTCCGAGTGGCGCAATGGTAAAGTGCTCGCCCTATCATCCGGAGATCGCTGGTTCGATTCCCGGGTGATGCTGTTACCTCTCACAGCCGGAGGTCTAGAGAGAGCTGATTGGCCAAGCTCTCTGAGGGGAGGGATGAGAGGTACTTCGTGCTCCCACATTAATCACGGCTCTACAGCCAATCAGGGGCGTCTGTGAGCTCACGCAGGCGGAAGGAGCGAATAGCGCTATCCTCCGGATGTGTTACGCCGCCCCAACGGTGCGTGAGCGAGCAGTTTGAAAAAGAAGCTGGTGTCGCGTGGTTCGGAGGAAACATGTGATAATCTTCGGCCCTCATGACTGAGTGGTAGTAGTAGCCTTAATGTGGGAGCCCCCTAGTAACGGGGAGCAATTGGACACGACTAAATTAAGGAGAAAATCGGGAAAAAAAATCCCCAAAAATAATAATAATTAAAAAAAAGAACCGCGGTCCGTCTGTATCTGCGGAAATTCGTAAGTCAAATGTTGTTAGCAGAGGTCTTACTGTACCAACTGCTGCCTCTTCCAGTATAGAAGGGGGGGGGGGCCTTCATCCTGGCCAATGTTTGGTTTAGACGGGTATCAACTGTTATAACAGTGGAAGGGCTCAGCATGGAGCATGGAGCCTCGATATATTACAGTATATATTATAGTGTCACTTACTGTAATATAACCGAGTACTTAACTTATTGGGAGAGATCAGTTCATAAGCATCAAAACTAAGCAATACACCTGTCAAAGCTCCAGCACTACCCAAGATGTTGTGCAGAGATTCCTTGGGCTTTATATCTGTCAGTACACAGCGACAAGATTCGAACCACTTCCTGAACCGCCACACGCAGTGAGGCTTCACACGTCATCGATGACGTAAGTCGCCGTAAACAATACAAACCTCAATACACGCTTCACTAAAGCCTTCCTAAATCTCCCGACACACACTTCGAAGCATCGGCACAGTACGTCCCTCACTATTATGAGAAGTTGTGAGTCAAGGATCTTGCTTAAGGATTGCACAGTGCTTTTTTTCTGACACTTCTGAGATTTGTAACCCATTGTCTTCTAGTCCCTTTGTCGCAGCCGTGTTAATAAACTGCGCTGTGTGTGTATATATAGCATAAGGTCATTGTTGCACTTTATTCTGACCTTCAATATGCATTAAACCGCTAAGTGTCCTTTGTAACAGCAGTAACTGATGACTTGCAGTTCAGTGTTCAAACATTTCCCCTGACATTCAATCCTGCTGAAACGCTGATCACTTCGACCTCCCCTGACCTCGGCAGATAACAGAGTGAAGGAAGGTGCCATATCTGATGTGCTTTTTTGTTTTACTTTTAGTAGAATGAAAGCTTACTTTCTGTTTGTCATGAGAACTTGCTGTAGTTGCAGCTCCACAATTGTAGAAAATGTCTGTGTGCATGTGCACTAGAATTACAATTTCCCTTTATTGCAACTAATATTCTCAAATCATATTAATAATAATAATAATAATAATACAGTGAAACCTTGGGTTGCAAGTAACTTAGTCTGCGAGTGTTTTGCAAGACGAGCAAAAAAAATAATTTTTTTTATAAACGAGCGAGTAAAATACGAGTAGTATACACTTTGTCTGCCGAGTGTCATGTGATCTCAACTGTGCCAATGGTATTTTTCTCTCTCGCATGCTGTGGACTTTTGTGGGTGATCGCCTCCTTGCTCAGTCTCGGTGCGCGTGTATCACTCGTATAGTCAACATCCATGCTCGCGTGTACTGTTTACCATAACATTGACCGTGTGTGTGTGTGTGTGTGTGTGTGTGTGTGTGTGTGTGTGTGTGTGTGTGTGTGTGTAAAGCATTTTTTTTTTGCTTAAGTGTTGTGACTGTTCTTTAGTAACTGTACTGCAACAACTGCCTTTGTGAAGAAAAAGATTAAAAAGGCTTTAGCAGTGCGGGAGATGAATCTGTTTAACGATAATGCAGCGTTACGTTTTTGCAAAATCGTTTTGAAAGGAGGCAAAAGCAAGTGTCGTTAGAGAGGATCCTTGTTAAAGACGCACAAAAAGAAAGATTCCAGTAACCAGACAGAGAGACACTGTCAGAGAGCAGTTATTCTGTGTGCGTGCGTGTGTGCGCGTGTGCAATATGCTACACAATATTGATATGCAATCAGGATTCCGGATCGAATTATGCTCACAATCCAAGGTTTAACTGCATCACTGATTTACATTGTAGCTGATCAGGTTATTTTTAGCTTTAACCTTTAAACTTTTTCTACAAACTCTTTACCCGTCAACGACAGATGCTAATGCTAGTTAAATAAATTGCCAATTGGCAGTGTCATCACCTAAAACATTTAAACTCGCATGAAGATTTGAGTGCCAGCCTTGCATCATGTGGGATAGGCGCTTTTAAATAACGAGATTTGAATGTGGTTCGGGAGTCCGTATTACGGATGTTTTCATGTTCCAGTCTGACACCTGCACACAAAGTGAGAGCCAGGACATGAAGACACGATTCGCCAAGATTGAAGCGGAGGAACTCGAGTTTCCTGTACAGAGCCCTGACCTCGACCACTTTAGGGATTAACTAAAATACCTCCTGCACACCAGGCCTCCTCATTCAACATCACTGCCTGGCCTAACTACAGCTCTTCTGGATGCATGAGCACAAATCTCCTCCAAAATCTGTAATAAGTGGAGCTTATTGTAACAGCGACGGGAGAGTAAATCTGAACGAAAGGGTTCATGTTTAGGAGAGGAAATTTTGGCAATTCTGTGTATTATTATTATATGGCACAGACCTTAGCTTTTTTTTATTCCCGTTTTGGAGATTTCTCTTGAAGACCTTTATCTTGAACATATTTCTGTGTAATTGTGCTGTTTCTGTTTATAGACATGGTTGCTCAGTGGATGACTGACCCCACAGCTCAATATGGACGCGATATGATCACATCCCATTATATCCGTCTTTTAATGATACTTCAGATATGAATCACAGCCTGATTGTCTACTTTGCTCAACCTCTTTGTTCCCACTTTGAAGTTCAGGGGACAGTGTACTGGGATGAGCAAAGAAAACTTAATATAATAAAGATATAAAGACAGGGATTATACCGAAGACTCTTGGTGACATTTCATGCCAAAAGAATAAATCATAGAATTTATCAGTTTAAAAGAAAACCAAAGTAATGCCACTATATGTTTAGTTGGACAGCTCGCATGTTTTTGGACTTTAAGGGTTGTAGGGTTCAGCTGAAGGATTAGCCAAATCCTGTTCCTCCCTGAAATGCATGATTGCATAGCGCACTCCGCCTGGAAGCACTCCAACTGCTCATGATGATGGGCGGATAGAGTTCTTGCGAGACTTCCATCGCAGTTCAGCATGTAGCCGAACAGGAGATGATCTGGTGTTTCTCTCACAGGAGGAGATCGAAACAGCCATTAGGAAGCTCGCAGTGAACGTGTGAGCTGGTGAATTATTTATCACACACTGCTGTGTGCTCATTCCAGTCCACACAAACATAAGCTGAGGATGATCTGATTATATGTAAGGAATAAATCATGTCAAGGATTTTTTAAATTTTTTTTTTTACATTTTTAATCTGAATGTTAATAGATTAAAAAGAAATGAAACTTGGTTTCCCTGTGGACTTGGAAAAAAATGTCATTTACAGCTTTAGCTCTTGAGGCTCCTTCGAAAAAAAAAAAAAGTGCAGGAAATGTCACTTAATCAACGATTACATGTTTGTTTATTTATTTATTTATATCACTGTTATGTATTTGAACAAGAGGGGGATAGGTGTCCCTTCATGTGCCATCGGGTAACAGATACTCTCCACCCTGGAGGTACACCCCTCTAATTTCAGCATTTAAATATCTTCTCAAAAAACAATACTATAGAAATGAAACTTGGATGTATTTAAGAGTAGTCAATGCACAGCTTGTATAACAGTACAGATTTACTGTCCTCTGAAAATAACTCAACACGCAGCAATTATTGTCAAAAAGTGAGTACACTCCAAGTGATAACAGCTATAGTACATCTTTAACCATTCAAAGTCTCATGTCCTATTTATCATGCTCGTGGCCGAGTACGTCTCCAGACCTGAACCCTATTTAACACCTGTGGGGCGTCCTCAAGCACAAGGTGGTGAAGTGTCATATGTCTAACATCCAGCAGCTCCATGATATCACTATGGAGGAGTGGAAGAGGATCCCGGTAACATGTGCAGCTCTGGTGAATTCCACACCCAGGAGGATTAAGGCCAGGACAATTTGGACACAGTTTTGACATGTTCACTTAGGATGTACTCATTTTCGTTCCCGGACTTTATTGTCTAAATAACTGTATGTTGAGTTATTGTTCGACAGTAAATCTGTACTGCTATATAAGCTGCACATTGACTACTCCTAAAGTATATCCAGTTTACAGTTCTATAGTATTGTCCCTTGAGAACATGTACAGTAATAAAGTGGTTGCTGAAATGTGAGGGGTGTACTTTTGTCTTTTGTGAGATACTGTATGTCCGCTGTTAGTACTTGAACACTTTGGGGTGAAGGATATTGCTGAAAGGTCCAACAGTGGCAGCGGTTGGGACTTGACCCCTGGATTAAGCACAGGGGTTAATGTGCACCTCAGTTAAACTGCTGCTGCAATCAAAGCCGCCGGGGCTTTGATTGCAGCAGCAGTTTAACTGAGGTGCACATTAACCCCTGAAGCATCCTGGTTTTCCTGAACTCTCTGGAGTTCAGCCATGAACCACTAGATTGTCACCTTTAAGTAAGGGAAGAGGTGCTTATCGAAACCTTAGACTAAACACACAGGTTTTCAGCCTAGATTTAACGATTATGGTCACATCTGGATGTTCAAATTTGAACAAGCCAATTTGATTCTTCTCCTAATGTGACCTCATACTATATAAGAGTAGTTGTTCCTCAGCACTGACACCTATTTCAGCTGAAGAGTTAACAAACACTGCTTGGTTCATCTTATTCCAATCTATAGGCAGAAACTTAAAATTGGCCCAGATGGTGTCTCCTCCTCCTGTCTGAAAGCATGTGATGACCAACTGGCTCAGATCTTCACACATATCTTCAACAGATCTCTCCTGCTGTGTGAAAGCCCATCGTGCTTCAAACAATCCACCATAATCCCGGTCCCCAAGAAACCCTTCATCACAGGTCTGAATGACTACAGGCCCATAGCTCTAACATCTGTGGTCATGAAGTCCTTTGAACGACTTGTATTGGCCTACCTAAGGAACATCACAGAGCAGCTGTTGAATCAGTTTCAGTTTGCATACAGAGCAAACAGGTCTGATGCAGTGGATAATGCAGTTAACATGGAGCTCCACTACATCCTTCAACGTCTCGACTGCCCAGGGTCCTATGCAAGAATTCTGTGTGTCGACTTTAGCTCTGCTTTTAAGACAATAGTCCCGGACATCCTTTCCTCTAAACTCCTACAGCTTACTGTACCCCCTGCCATATGCCAGTGGATCACCAGCTTCCTGACAGACAGGAAACAGCAGGTGAGGCTGGGAGGAGGTACTTCTAGCACACAAACAGTTAGCACTGGTGCTCCGCAAGGATGTGTCCTCTCCCCTCTGCTATTCTCCCTGTACACTAACGACTGCACATCCAAAGACCCAGCTGTCAAACTTCTGAAATTTGCAGACGACGCTACGCTCATTGGACTCATCCAAGGTCACGAGTCTGCATATCTACAGGAGGTGAAACGCCTGGTGCAGTCAGAACAACCTGGAGCTGAACACATTCTAAGCTGTGGAGATGACGGTGGACTTTAGGAGACAGCCTTTAACACTACTCCCCCTCACAATATCCGACAATCCTTTGTCAACCGTGAAGTCTTTCAAGTTTTTGGGAACTACCATTTCCCATGACCTGAAATGGGAACTCAACACTAACTCCATTCTCAAAAAAGCCCAGCAGCAGAGAATGTACTTCCTGCTCCAACTAAGGAAGTACGGTCTGCCTCAGGAGCTGCTGAAACAGTTCTACACTGCAGTCATTGAGTCTGTCTTATGCTCATCTATCACTGTCTGGTTTGGAGCAGGCACAAAACAGGACAGGAACAGACTGCATAAAACAGTAAAAACAGCTGAAAAAATCATTGGAGCTCCCCTGACTGCTCCACAGTTTCTTTCCGTAAGCGATCACCCTCATAAACGGTTAAACTGGATCTTACAACCATCTTTAAATCATTATTTGCACAACCATCTTACACCCGTCTTTAAATAATTATTTGCACAAATCGAACATCCAGTATCATACTGTATATTGTGTAAAAGCACCACCATGCCTCCATCAAACTCCCTGCATGCACATCACTTGACTACTACTATACTACAGTGAAACCTCGGAGTGTGAATAACGCGGTTTGCGAGTGTTCCGCAAGACAAGCAGAGATTTTTAATAAATTTTGACTTGGAACTATTGTGCTGCGGAGTTGTGGGTAATCGTCTCCCCTGTTGGGTCTTAGTGTGTGTCTCTTACTGGTATGATCAACATCTGTGCATGCGCGTACTTTTTACTAAAACACTGTGACCACGTGTGTGTGCGTAAAACATTTTTTATTTTGTGTCTGTATGCGCGTGTGTATAGCGCGTGTGTAAAGCAAAAGTAAGTCTCATTAGAGAGGTGAAAAATCCTTTTTCTCTCTCTGCTCAAGACTCGGCCTGCTCTTTGTGCCTGTGTGCACGCGTCATTGCACACCATGTTCCACACACACGCGCACACACACAGACCCCTCCTACTTTCGCCTTCACAGACACACACACTTTTTTTCTCTGCTCTACACAAACACTGCTCTGTTGAGATTCTTTTCAAAGGTAAAGTGCAGGTTAATTTCTTTACAGCAGTGATTCCGTTAGTGTGTCGCTCAGTCGCGTGTCAGAGAGATTTCTAGTTTATTTTTCCGATAAAACAGCGCGCACAACACTTATCTGTCAGGATTTATTTTTACTTATTCTTTTTTCATTCGATTTTTATTTTTATTCAAATTTTTTGAAGTTTCTACACTAATTTGTCCAATTCCTCCCAGTCACTGGAGGCTCCCATTATTAAGCTTCTACCGCCAATCAGTCGGGAGGGCCGCAGACCGACCCACGTGTTCCACGTGACGTCACCGACCATCTTTTCGAACTGCTCGCTCACGCACCGTTGGGGGCGGCGTAACACACTCGGAGGA
>JAOVVA010070059.1:0-13344 GCA_028565275.1 Leiocassis micropogon
GGCAGAAAGTAAACAATCTGGACTATAGAGTAATGCAATAAGGTGACCTGGACTAATTAATCACTTTTTTTTTTTGGATGGTTAAGTGTTGTCTAAATCGAATAATAATGCATTTTGGTTTCTTTTATGCCATCATTGTTGGTTTTTTGGGGTTTTTTTTGCATTATAAGCTTAACAAGGTGTCACACAAACAGGAAGCTTGTTATTAAGAAAATTGCTCTGCCTGTACGTGCAGCAGACAAACAAGACAGGAAGACACAGACCGTGTTGCTATGCTGCTCAAATCCTTAGATCAAGCATCCAACACTGGCTCGTCCTACACACTGTCAAAATGCAGCTGAAATCCTACACTTTAACCTCTGTGATTTGTTTTAAAAACCTAATATGCTTCAGTCTAGAAATACTCAGTCTAGAGTTACTCAGTTGCTACAATACATACGCACATACTGTATGCATGTCTTTTGCATTTTCGTCTTGTTTTTGAATGGGAACAAAAACAACTGTTCAAGGAGTAAAGTCCTTCTGGCAGTGACTACACGTGACCTCCTGCTCTCTGTCACTCTAGCCGGGCGCATGCCATCACCTCCTGAGAAAGATAATTACCTGGGAATAAGGCCAAAGACAGACGAGACCTAAAGTCTGCAAAGAAACAGCAGGAGGAAACAGAAACAGAAGGAAGTAAACAGAAGGGGAGATCATGTCCATCTTTCTCTTATGCAGATCTAATCTGTCGGAACACACATACAAATACACACACATTTACTGTCAGATTTACAGTATCTCGCAGACACCCTTATCCAGAGGGACATAGAGATGTGGTTTGCAGTCTCCATCGAAAGAAAAACCCAACACATGGTCTAATAGCACTATGAAGCTGAAATCCTGTCACACCGGAGTTATGACAACAAGAGATTAGTGCAGGAACAGAAACAGAAAAGAGTACAAGCCAAGTTATTTTGTGGATTTAGTGGACCTTAAAGACAGACAGTGACTTAACTGTTTGGATAGCTGAGAGGTAGTTTAATCCAACACCTGATTTCTCCTATCTTGAGAGAATGTGAGAGAAAATCAAACACAATGGGATTTAATAAGCATCCGTAAGTATGCTGCTATCCTGGAGCTGATGTACATTCTCAAAGTGTATATGAGGGAAGACCAGGAATGAGCTGCACACGTCAAATCTCAAAATAACAAGAGACTAATCACCTGACTGGCCTCCATGGGGAAAAAAACAGCTTTTCTTTCCATTCGTGTTATTGCTGTAAACCCATATGAATGAGTCAGATCAGCGTTATGTGAGGAAGCCAAGTCTGAGTGCTGTGACAGATAGTGTGATGCAGAACTTCTCCAGAGAGATCCTGGGATAAGGATGCATCACTAGGTATGTACACCAGCTC
Organism: Leiocassis micropogon; assembly: GCA_028565275.1. Classification (NCBI taxonomy): domain Eukaryota; kingdom Metazoa; phylum Chordata; class Actinopteri; order Siluriformes; family Bagridae; genus Leiocassis; species Leiocassis micropogon. Next base: position 1,398 of record JAOVVA010070059.1, read on the forward strand.
AGTTCTGCTGGGATTTGGTCTCTTGGAGTTGATGAGATGCTGCGAGACAAGCTGAACTAAAGGTATTTAAGAAATGAAAAAATGAAATTATATGGCAACTGATATAAAATACCATGTGAGGAAGGAAATCGTCTGAAGCAATGTAAAAAGGATGAAAATCAGTGAACAGGTGCTAGGATCACTGGATAAGAGACGCTGAAGGAGGCTTTTCCTATAGAAGGATGTCTTGGCAGCACTTCAATAGAAAAGAGAGGAAATCGACACCAAGTGATTTTTCTCCAGTTTCTCCCAGCTGCTCTTAATTCTCACCAATCGCCATGTAACGGTGGAGTGAGAAGATAGAGGGCAGAAAGGGTCAATGGATGAAAGTTAAGGGAGAACGGTATGGATGGCTGATTCAAGTGGCAGAGAGATTTCTGCAATGTTGGAAGCTTGATAGAAAATAGAGACTGAATGGGGATTGCAGGAGAATTTTGCTGTTTCTTTGGTTTCAACTCTAAAACCATACAGTGCCATGCAAAAGTATTCATACCCCTTGGACTTTTCCATATTTTGACACTTTACAACCTCAAACGTAAATGTATTTTATTGGGATGTTATGTAATAGACCAACACAAAGTGGCACATAATTATGAAGTAGGAAAAAAAATGAATGGTTTTCAAAATGTTTTACAAATAACAATCTGAAAAGTGTGGTGTGCATTTGCATTCAGCCCCCTTTACTCTGATACCCCTAACTGAAATCCAGTGGAACCAAGTGCCTTCAGAAGTCACCTAATTAGTAAATGAAGTCCATCTGTGTGTAATTTAATCTCAGTATAAATATAGCTGTTCTGTGAAACCCTCTGAGGTTTGTTAGAGAACATCAGTGAACAAACAGCATCATGAAGCCCAAGGAACACACCAGACGCTGTTCAAACGCTGTTCAATCCATCATCCGAAAATGAAAAGAGTATGGCTGCAATGCAAACCTACCAAGAGATGGCCGTCCACCTAAACTGTCAGGCCAGGCATGGAGAGCATTAATCAGAAGCAGCCAAGAGGCCCAAGGTAACACTGGAGAGCTGCAGAGATCCACAACTCAGATGGGAGAACTACACAAATACAGTATGGCCTTTATAGTGGAGTAATGGATTGGGTAAATTCCCTCCTCATGCTCAGCATTTGTAAGCATTTGGTCGTTTGCCTGACCAACGTAAAGCAATTATTGAGAATGAATGAATAAATATCTCCTAAGCTCAAATCCATTACCCTTTTGGCTTTTAGAGCAATAACACTTAACATTTGCAAGAGCCTTTAGAAGTAACTGATTTTTTTAAAAATTTGGAATCAGCTAACAAATGTAAGCTCGCCGTATTCTCCCTCTAAAGTAACCTTCAGGTTTCATTTGGACCACAAGGCATGAAGTGGATATCACTTTAATTCAATTGTTAAATGTTTTAATTTGGTCAGTCCCTACTATCTTTACATGGAGGCACCGTACACTTGATGGGGCTCATTTCTCGATCGAGGCATCTATGCAATAAAGTGAGTTAATGTACTGTAAGCAGCATCCTCAACTTTAAACACTCCTAGAAATCATCCAGAGGTGATTATGTGCCAGTGCTAAAAGAGAACTTCACTTCAACATCACCAGCGTGCTTTTTCATAGCAGTGAAGTGTGTATAAGTGCGTGGAGGCTTGTGCTCTGAGTTGTGAAGGAGCACTAAATCATCACGACAGCATATTCTTTCTCTCATATCCATTACAAACAGTATTTATTTACACACTGTAATCTTAATCCCACATAACACTTCTCTCGCATATAATATTTACACTACAATACACACCGAACAGCCATGACATTAAAGCCTCTGAAGGTTGAAGTAAATTACACTCATTATCTCATTATAAAGCACCTGTCAAGGAATGGACTTTTGCTCATTACTCTGCACATTGTCTTGCCCATAACTAGACATGGTTTCTACATTCCATTTTATTATATTTTATTATAATTTTTATATTCCTATTTTTATTTTATTAATAATTATTTTTTTCTATATTTTTCTATATTTCTAATTTGTAAAAATTCTCTTATTTTATACTTTATGTTCCTATTGAAAACTCTACTTTTCATTTGCAAAGTCTACATTTGCAGTTGTATAAGCATTTCACGTCATATCATACTGTGTATGACTGTGTATGTGACAAATAAAATTTGAATTTCATTAGGCAGCAAGCGAACAGACATTTCTCAAATTTAAGCTGTTTGAAGCATAATAAATGGGCAAGCATAAGGATCTGAGTGACTTCGACAAGAGCCAAATTGTGATGGTTGGAGGACTGACCAGTGCATTTCCAAACTGGCAGTTCTTGTGGGGTTGTTCCCAGTATGCAGTGGTTAGTGCCTACTCAAAGTGTCCCAAGAAAGGACAACCGATGCACAGATGACAGTGTCATGGCATCATTTATGTGCATGGTGAGAAAAGTCTAGCCGTATGGTCCTGTCTCACAGAGCAGCTCCTATAGTACAAATTGCTGAAAATGGTAATGTTGGCTAAGATAGGAAGGTGTAAGAACACACAGCGCATCACAGCTTGTTGCATATGGGGCTGCATAGCTGCAGACTGCTCAGAGTGCCCATGCTGAGATGGCACCAGGATGCACTGTGGGAAGAAGGCAAGCCGGTACAGGCAGCATGATGATCTCCATAATGTTCTGCTGGGAAACCATGAGTACTGAACTTCATGTTATGCGGATGTTACTTTGACACGTCTCACCTTTTAAACATTGTTGCTCCCTTCATGCCAAAAGTTCCTCTTTCAGCAGAATAATGGAATGGTTTGAGACATGACAAAAAGTTCAGGGTAAAAATTTCTGTCTGATCAAGCTTTAGTGTTATAGTTGATTGTTTTTTATATATATAGTTGAAATGGAAATGCTAGAACAATCCCTAATGAATAACACTGTTTTTAAGCCTGAGTTTTATCCTGATGGCCAGAACATGTTTGTGCCTGTGTGGTACTGATAAACTGACAGGAAAATCACACAACACAAACATGGCAGACACCATCTGTTTCACTGGGCTTTAACTGAGCAAGACAGCACATGGAAATTCTAAATTCTTTTCAGTAAAAGATGCTGTTCTCTTATGCTGCGAATATCTCCAATAATTACTGTACACTATATTTAATTCATAAAAAAGTATATTTAATCATATTTAAAGTCATATTTTATTGAGCAAATTGCTTTGGTGTAGCCATATGGCATGTTACTCTTTTGTAATGTATGCACCATACATGGTGAAATGTTGAATCTAGTTCTGACATCTACTTCCTGAAATGCATGTTAACATTTTAAAAATCAAAATCAAAATGCCATTTCAAGAAATGAAAGACACCAAAAAAACTAACTGCCTGAACTGTAGTGTTATTGCGCTTGAAGTCTTATAATTACAATATGAAATAACATAAATGATCATAAATACCACGTCTGTCTTTATACTGACCTTTAACCTGAGTCACTTACTCACTCACTCATCTTCTATACCGCTTTATCCTGTATTCAGGGTCATGGGGACTTGAAGCCTATCCCAGGAGGCTTATAGCACGAGGCAGGGTACACACACCCTGGACAGGGTGCCAATCCATCGCAGGGCACACACACACACATACACTCATGCACACACTACGGGCAATTTGGGAACCCGGACCCTGGAGGTGCAAGGCAACAGCGCTAACCACTACACCACCGTGCTGCCCTTAACATGGGTCGATATTCATCTAATCTCTCAAAAAAAAAAAAACTTTAGAAAATGAATCACACTTTGGTCAAAACTTGAATTTGTTCCACTTTTAAATGCCAGAGTTCAGCCACTGCAGCATCAAGTGGGGTTTCCCAGACCACTACACACTCTGCTTCTTTTCAAAAGAGTTAATCACAGAACACACAAAAGATGGGAAAAAATCGATCCAATTAATGATGTATTGTAATTCTTTTCTGTGGCAATTCATGTATCACCACACTGAGAACAAAACCTTTAAATATTTTTTGGATTTATGCATGTTTTCCATTCCGCTATAATCTTAAAGCTGGTGCACTCTAAACTATTCACATGTTGACAGGCCGCACAGCGTCCTCTGTGGTAGGAGCAAATTATTTGCTAAGGCTGTTTAGAACTGCAATATCTAAAACAAACATAAAATTGAGATATTTATAAAAATCATGATAATGATAATATTGTATCAGGTGGTCCCTGGTGAGTCCCATCCTTAGATCCCACTCAGTGTTTGGTATGACTCAAGTCCCTGAGGAGAGAGGGCCCAACACCAATTACGATGCCATTTACCAATTAAAAAAAAGTTTACAACAAATTAAAATTATTAAAATGTTTGTTACAGAAACCATAGTGAAGGTACACCCTTAAGACCTATAACAAGGACCTAAAAACTATTAAATAAAAAAAATTATTAATAAAAATTAATTATTATTTGTCACATACAGCACAGTGAAATTATTTTCTCGCATATCCCAGTTAGGAAGCAGGGGTCAGAGCACAGGGTCAGTCAGCTTACAGCACCCCTGGAGCGGATAGGGTTAAAGGCCTTGCTTAAGGGCTCAACAGTGGCAACCTGGCGATGGAACCCCGGACCTTCTGATCAGTAAACCAGTAACCCACAGCCTTAACCGTTTGAGCCGTCACAGCCCTACCTGTAGAACAATCAGTTTTGTTTTGCAAATAAGCTATACACTCACTTAAAAACCACACTCAATATCTTGAATGAAAAAAATTTCCCCTGAAATCATCAAAAACCCATGGACACGCACCAAACGCTTTTCAAAATGTAAGATTCCACCTACGTGACATCACTACGCCTGGTACATTGTTCACAATGGAGTGAATCATACCGTACACCGTGCCATGTTCCTCTCATTTCCACTGATGGCACCCTGCAGTCAGCGACACGCTCTGAAATCATTCAGCAATGAACTTCATCACATTAGGGGCAGAGACAGGAGAAGGAGATGATGCTGGAGGAACAGATGGAGGATGCATGCTGAGTCAGGGAACGTGACCAAACACAGTGCTATCGCTCTTTTATCACCAGTGAGGCATGTACATAAAACTGACGCAGTCTGTCTCTCTCCCTCACACACACATGCAAACACACACCTCCTCCATGTCTGTCACTGTCACTACACTAATTCTACTGTAGTGTGTGTGTGTGTGTGTGTGTGTGTGTGTGTGTGTGTATTTACTGGTATTGTTATTTGACAGGGGAAATGGGCAGTTTATTAGCTTTCCCAGAACTTGATGATGAGAGCTCTATTCCATCTGTTGTTCCTGGTGTGTGTGTGTGTGTGTGTGTGTGTGTGTGTGTGTGTGTGTGTAATAATCTCTCCTATGCACAGTGTACAGCCAAGCTGTACGATGTCACTTAAATAAATCAAAATCCATATGGCTCTTAGCCAATTTCTGACTTTTAGCTTAATATTTCTCTATAGTGCTCCATGAAACAAGAGAAACCGGCCTGGACCTAAATTCTTATACCAACATAAATTATTGTGTAGAGCTGACTCATGAAGACCTTGTGATACTGCCTACTCCTTTCACTCTCCCTTATAAAAAAACTCTCAGATTAAATGTGCTGCCACGCAGGTGGGCAGGGGAGGGAGGGAGGGAGGATGAAAGAAAGAAAGTCACGAGGCAGGGTACACAGGTTGCCAATTCATTGCAGGGCACACACACTACAAGCAATTTGGGAATGTCTAATCCACATGTTTTTTGGACTGTGGGAAGAAACCAGAGTACCTGGAGGAAACCCACCAAGCATGGGGAGAACACCCAAACTCCACACAAACATACTCGAGGCGGGAATCGAACCCTCAACCCTGAACGTGTGAGGCCACAGTGCTAATTACTATGCCACCATGTCGGCAACAGAATATTATATAAATTAATAAAAAATATGCACTGCAACTGACAAAAATATTTGCTCAAAAATACCCATTTTTCCATCCATATATCCATTTTCTACCGCTTATCCAGGTGCAGCAGTCGGAAAAGAAATTCTCAGACTTCCCTCTCCTTTGCCACCTCCTCCATCTCCACCTTTCTAATAGTTTTAATGAAGATAAATCTCTTCCTAGTGAACACAACCCAACATTTCCATTAATGGTTAGGCTAAGAATAATGCAAAATGATTAATCACTATTGAATTAAAGTCATTGAATTAAAACTGACATTCCTGGCTCTATAAGATGATTTATAATTGACATAAATATTCATAAAGCAGGAATAGCTTAATGTGATTCTGAGATATTAAATATAAAAATATGCAGATTAATAACTTTATCTAAAAAAACTAAAATGGCTTTGTCCACATATAAAAATGTAAATAAAGTATAAATAGTCAACTCGTGTTGGACACGGTTCTGCATCCTCTTATCATCTTATCATCACATTGCTACCTACTGTAGGGCTGGAGGGTTTTATATACTGTAGTTCTATTTAATTCAGTTTATTAACACAGTTTAATAATACTTTTCGGGGGGGGGGGGGGGGGAGGTGGGATCAAAACCTCGGCCAGTGCAAAACACTATGCCACCATTAAATTAGCTGTGCACATAAAGTGAATAAATTCTCATTGAGTGTCAGGATTTATTTATTAAAAATCTCAGAGTGACACTGCTAGTCTAAAATAATCACTTGCTAATTTTGAAAATAGTGACTCCTTAATGAATTTGTGTAATTTAACATTGTGTAATTTAAAGTTTCTCTAAAATCTGTTTCTTTTTATTGATAAGTGAGAACTATGGGGATTGGGAGCAGACAAACAAAATGAAACTTGGCTTGGAAAGGCAGCAATGAAGCTGGGAGAATGAAGGGAAATACATACTGTAATATGTGTATGAGTATATGACCGTGGAGGCCAATTTGTACCACCGTGGTGGGACCTCCGCTCAACATTCACACAAGCATTCACACACTACAGGCGTTTCGGAAACGCCAATTATCCTTATCTGTGGGACTGTGGGAGGAAACTGAAATATCCAGATGAAACCCACCAAGCACGGGGAGAACTATTTATCGATTTTTATCCACACATTTCCTCTCTTTTTCCTTTTTCATTTCTCCATTCTATGTCAGCAACTCTCTACACAGTTTAACTCACCTACATCTCCAGCTGTAACCTCTCCTCTCTTCTTTCCTGCACCCTCTCTCTCCCTTGATCCTGAAATCAGAGCTTCCCGGAGTACAAACAGGCCACAGACTTAAAGCTCTCCTCAATATTTATCAAGATACTTTTGCTATTTTAATGAGACTGCAATAAGGTATGTTGGGCGAATGTAGATGAGTCAGACTCTTGAGTAGTCTAAATTAGTCAGTGTATCATTTACAGTGTTGGGGGACGTTACTTTTTAAAGTAACGAATTACATCACAAAATTACTGTCATTAAAAAGTAATCAGTTACATTACAGCGTTACTTTCTGATAAAAGTAACTAGTTAGAGTACTTTTTCATTGCAGAAAAGGAAAACTCCTTTGTGATTCCTCAGGCATGTTGTTTTAGTCAAGACTTTTATAATTATTCTACCATCATCACACCGCAAAGTTTGGGCCATAACCTGTTAACTACTAATACCCCTATCTCACCTACAGTAAGTGGTCTCACACGGTGGCCATAAGTACGGTTCATCATGATTCATCGCGAGATTTAAACCGCACAGGTGAGACAGGGGTATAACAGCAGGAATAACAGAGGGGGGGCGGGTTATCGGGGGCGGGGCTTGTAGGATGAATTTCACACACACTAAGGGATTGGAAATGACTGCTGTCTGGCTCACAGATTACAGAAATTGTCCAAATAAGGGAGTAAATTTTTGAAAAAGTAACTAAATAACTAAGTACTTAAATGTCGAACCTTATGAGTTAGATTACTCGTTACATCCAAAAAGTAATCCAAGTACTCTAATGCGTTACTTTGTAACGCGTTACACCCAACACTGATCATTAATGTGCTTGATGACAGACTACAGAGTCTTATAGGGCCTAATGATTTTCTATTTGTAGCTAAAAAAAACATTCAAATTAAAGAACTGTTACTAGAAGTATTAAATTAATTTAAATTAATAAGATTTATTATCAACTGTGCTATAACAGCCTCGAAACGTCATGATATCACATTTTGAACAGTAATTGTTTCTTCATATTTTTAGAATGAATTTTAAAAATGAATGATCAGAGAATTCTACTTTGGTAAGGTAAATACCTTTTCACAACTGGAGGAGGAGGAGCACTTTTGCCTCTATAGTCTATAAGTGTATAATCAGGACACAGAAGGTTTACCTTAAGATGCAAACCACCACATAACAGAGAGGCCAAAAAAAGATACTTTTAAAAGCCTAGTTCAGGACACATCATCATTATCGTCATCATATCACACCATGGAGGCATTGTTATGGCCTGTGAAAATGGAGGAAATTTGTACATAAATGTTTTAACTGAAAAACAGTTAATGCAATATTTTTTGTTAAAGAAATAGAACCAGACAAACCGTCATTGATGTCACCCATAGGTTTTTTTTTAAGATCATTTTTGTAACTCAAATGTGAGCACTCTGATCTCCATCTTAGCAGGAGCTGACTTTGCCTAAATCCTGGTTAACCTATAAATGGCCAAGCTGGCTGCCATTTGGAACCTGCCTACCTAACTCAGTTACCACCCACAAGCTAGCAAGCTTAGCATTAGCTTTGTTAAATGCTACCATGGCTAATGTTAATTTATATGCTAATGCATTTGATTGAACTCTGTCATTCATACCCTACACATGTTTCGGGGTCTATGGGGATTGACTTGCTTTTGAAGCCAGAAGCCAGGAATTGCAGGTTTAGGTATTTTTGGGTTAGCCTCTTGGTTAAAAGCCCTTGAATTAAAGATAAACGTCTACACTTCAATCACATCTTGATTGCTTCTTGATTGCATCATGGGTGCCTTTCATTTTCGGTTAAACCTGATTAAAATTAAATGTACACCAATTTTCAATGAGAGAACAGAAGGTTGTAGCTAGACACCAATATATGTTAAACTTTACAATCACAGTCAGGGAAATAAAAAAAAAAATGGACTGAAATGATGGTAGTGTTCATTTTGATTTGACACAGCAAGTTTTCCCCTGCACCACTGTTTATTGCTCCACCACCACTCATAAAACTTGCTTAATGAGTGAGCATTCTGCCCCAATACTATAAAATAAATACTGTGGGGCAAAAAATATTAAACCCTATCGGGCAATGATTATCTAGAAAGGCAATTAATAAATACAACTTTGTATTATATTCTTTGACATTACATTCATTGACATTTTTAAAACATATAATTAGTTATTAGAAAAAAAAATCTGTGAAGCCCCTGTGGTAAATTTTTTTTTTTTAAATAAAAAAAAAATACAGATTGACAAACTGAGCACATGGATGGCTTAACCGTGGGCATGGCTTACTGAACTGAGTGCATGGATTGACAAACCACTCGATTTGTCAATCAACTCATTACAAAGTAGTAATGAGTATTTCCAATCCATCCAATCCATTTTTGTTTGGGACAGTTTAAGTCAGGTCAAACTGGCACTGTTCTGGACATGCATGGACATCTCTAGGTAATCATACTGCAAGTGGTAGTGACTACCAAAAAGATTACAAAATGCAGCAAGCAGAAACCGTTCTTTTCCTTCTGAATTTAAACGATAAGAAAAAAAAACTTGATTGTATCATTGCAACAATGTATATCATCTTGGTGGTTTAAAGATTTTTTAATAGCACACATTTACCGAGGATCATAAAACAGACATAGAGAGAGCAAGAGCGTGAGAGAGCGAGAGAGTGTGTGAGAGAGCGAGAGAGTATGTGTAAGAGAGAGAGAGAGAGAGAGAGAGTGAAAAAGAGAGAGTGTACTCAGACGTAGAAGGGTAATGTGAAATCAGTCAGCAGTGAGCAGCTGTGTGATTTATGGCCCTTTTTAACTCTCATTCAGCACTTGCCCCAGCACTCTCACACTAACATATAAACATACAAAGCATCACACACACCTGCACACACAAACACATTACAAGCAAAAAAAATCCTGATTTGCATTCATTATTCCTTACGAATCAGTTCACTACAGCTCAACCTACTCACTTCATCAAGCAGTTGAACATTAATGAATTCTTCCTGAAAAGAAAAGAGCTATGATATTGTGACAGAGATGATGATACTACCTCATTAAAGAATACAATGAGGCACAGAGGTATAGGAGCAGATATACTGCAGTACAGGTTACGTACTAGTTGACTTGCACGAGAGCTGTACAAACACTTGGTGTACAATATAAACCACATACACAATGACAACTGGCCCATGATCTTCTTCGCAGCTCATTCTGTTCTTTTACAGCTATGGTTCTGGGGTTCTAATGTATTGTTATTAATAATTGTGTATTGCTCAACCGATTCACGTAAACATGCTGCACATGCCCCAAGGCTAATGATAATTGAATTTTTAAAAAAGTCTCATTGTTAATATGGTGGATGTATACAATAGATGTTAAAATTGTTCATTAACTTCAAACAAAATGAGCTGGTGAAGGAATGACCGTTTATAAGGTAACTGATCTTCAGGGTTGGGTGTAACGTGTTACAAAGTAGGTGAGATAGGGGTATTAGTAGTTAACAGATTATGGGTCAAACTTCACTGAGTGATGATGGTAGAATAATTATAAAGGTCTTGACTAAAACAACATGCTTGAGGAATCACAAAGGAGTTTTCATTTTCTGCAATGGAAAAGTACTCTAACTAGTTACTTTTATCAGAAAGGAACGCTGTAATGTAACTGATTACTTTTTAATGACAGTAATTTTGTAACGTAATTAGTTACTTTAAAAAGTAACGTCCCCCAGATTTTATTTGAAAAGGTTTATTTGTCAATTTTAAGAAGTTAGCATGATTGGCAGGCAGCACAACAGGTGGCTTAGTGTTTAGCACTGTGGCAGCGTCTGGGTTCGATTCCCGTTTCGGTTGTGTGTGCGCAGAGTAGCATGTTCTCCCTGTGCTTGGTGGGTTTCCTCCAGGTGCTCTGGTTTCCCCCCCACAGTCCAAAGACATGCAGATTAGGCTAATTGGTGTTGCCAGATTGTAGTGTGTGAATGAGTGTGTGAGTATGTGTGTGCATGTGTGCCCTACGATAGATGGACACCTTGTCAAGTGTGGACCCTGCCTTGTGCAAGAAGTTTCCTGGGATTTAATGCGACCCAGTATACAAGATAAGCAGTATAGACGATGAATGAATAAATGAATAACCAGGATGGTCAACTATAACAAAGTCAACTTTAGAAAAGTAATACATTTTATGTTAATTTACATCCTTCATTAATAATACAGAAACTGGACATTTACTGGTTTGGATGCAAGCTTGTGTCGAATTTAGGCACATATTTCTTTTTATTACCTAAAAAGAATTATGAAAAAACTATGTCTAACAATGACAAATCGAACCACTATGAGGTAAAAGTTTGAGTGACAGGAGTACTGTGTTTACTTCTGCATGAATCAGAGGTATAAACTACAAAGCCTCTAAATCTCTGCTGCATGATCACCTACACACTGGGCTAAAATGTGAAGGAGAGAAAATTTCACTACACTGCAACCAAACACAACACTGCTGCTTTGTTAATTTGTGCAAATGCCGTGGCCTTTTCAAGGTTTGTTTAATCAAAACCCTTTAAACTAATTTAAGAGACTCTGATTGATTGTTGTGTTCGAGGCGTTGCAATGACAGACTAAAGGGATACAAACTAAGCAGATGAATTTAAGGCTGAAGGATTTTTTATTCATGTGTATCTTTCATCTACAACATTTACTTACAGTGGTGTGAAAAACTATTTGCCCCCTTCCTGATTTCTTATTCTTTTGCATGTTTGTCACACAAAATGTT
>JAOVVA010070120.1:0-13342 GCA_028565275.1 Leiocassis micropogon
GAAAGCTCTAGATAAGTGACAAAGTAAGCCTGTTATAACAATTGCACGTGTATTTTATCTGTTTTAAACTTGGTGTTATTTGATTTTACTGGTTTAGAAATTGATATTTCAATAAACAGTACACTTGGCCGTTTTCGTTATCATTTTGTTGACAAGTGGGGCTTGAAAATTCACCCACCCCCTTAAGTGAGGAATGACAGAAAATGTTTGAGAACCACTGGTGTATTGAGAGATGAAGAGCCAGGAGCCTGTACTTAGCTATAAATTAGCCGATTAGCATCAAGAGCTGATAACGCATTCATTTAAGGGTTTCCACACTGTATCATTATTCTGACAAAATAAAACATCCACACGAGTCTCGTTTCCACACCACAACATTCACTACATCATACGTGACTGGAATATAGAATATAACAATCCTTCCCTACACTGATCATTATGGAGGAAAGTTCAGTTTACTGTTTGTTTACTGTGAATTATCATTTTAAGCATCTGTATCAGCTCAGTATCTGACAATCAGTGCGTCCTCAATTACATCATAAACAAATAGAGTGTTTGACTTTAATTATGGGATGTTACCTGTGTACAGATGAGGAGTCTCCACTTTTAAAGTTTCTAGGAGGCTCCATAGACCCATCACTCTTCATAGAGACACAAGTGGGTGCTGATGAGTCTGATCTCTTTACCTGCAGTTTACTGTAAAACATTATGGAGGGGATATGAGACAGAATGTAGTTGTATATAATAAAATAAAATCACAATTGATTTCTTCGTTTGTGTAGTTAAATTACACTCCTGCATGTCAAATAGATTTCAGACAGTAGGAGGAGCCATGATGACGCTGCTATTTTAACTATTTTAAACACAATCTACCACCTGTTTATTATATTATTAATGATGGTGAAGAAAAAAAAGTTCTTAAAAACTTTGCAAATTTAACAATGTCTCATCAGGGACATGATGATGTCCCAGGCAGAGTTTGAGTTTAACACCCTGTTGTAAACCATGATTGATTGTATTCTAATATTAATAATTACCATACGTCATGCTGTAGTTTACTCTACTGTACTCTGTGGAGAGTTAGACATGTGGTTAAGTCTGAAAGACTCCTTGTGTGTGTGTGTGTGTGTGTGTGTGTGTGTGTACCACAGCCTTGTAGGAGGATTTCAACCAACATCCTTAAGTAAAACTGTAACACACACACACACACCTTGTGTCCATTCTTCCTATGAATAATAATGTAAATGTAATTGAGTTGTTTCTTCCTTCACACACTCCATGTGTTAGTGTTAAATGAATTGATCCTCTCTGAAGAGTAAATAAAACTTTCTTCTCTGTTGTTTATCACTGACTCCTAGTTTGTTTATTGATTAACAGATTCTTCCCTGACAAGTGATTGGATTTGCTGCCATTGTATTATTTTGTTGCGATATTATAAACTTCTGAATGTTACAACATGCACATGAGAACCTACTGTATATAAAATAAACATGAGCTGTAACGCAACAAAAACATTAACATCACATTATAATTTTAAACAACAGTGTCAGTATCAGCTCAGAACTTCACAATCGTTGCATCTTTAATTACTAGATCACAAACAAGTAATGTGTTTTTGTCTTTATCTCTGAGAAATAAGTGATGTTACCTGTGTACAGATGAGGAGTCTCCACGTTTAAAGTTCCTTGGAGGCTCCATAGACCCATCACTCCTCATGGAGACACGGCTGGGTTGTAATGTTCTCTTTTTCTTGAGTTTACTGTACAATATTATAGAGTAGATATGAGACAGTTGTCTGTAATATCATGATAAAATACTAGGACAGATGAATTGTGTATCATGATACTTCCATTTAATATTGTTCATGAGCTCTAACTCATTATACACACCAGGTGGCAGCACCAGGGGTAATACCACACAGAGCACAAACGTTATCGCACAAGAGACAAACACCAGACCAAAAATTTAGTTTCATTCTGTCTGCATGCACCGGAAAAATGATACTGAAACTGTGTATAACATTTTCACACTATACAGAATTCACAGCAGATCCACAGTGCAGCCATCTGAAGGTAGTTACTCTAAACTATTGTATATACGTGCACTCGAGTCTCTATTACAGTTAGATTGACCACGATCTAAAATGCAGGTTAAAATCAACACCTGTGTGCTGTGCTCGATGATGAGACTCAATTGCTATTTATTTACTTAAGGCACAATCTACCATTGTTTTTTTTTTATATTATTAATACTAAAAAGTTGTGATTGTGTGTAAAATGATTCCTCATGCTGCCAGAACTTTTACACTTTGAATCCTGGAATATACCTGTGCTCTCTGAAATAAATAAATAAATAAAAAACCTTCATAGATGTGATAACCTGGTGATTCAGTACATTCAGGTCATCAGCTGACTTCATTTTATTGCCACATAACGTTCTGAGTCTAGAAATGATTAACTGAAGTAACCCCAGATCATAATGTCTCCAGAGTCTTGTACATGGACACTATGCATGATGGGAGCATCGCTTAATGTCCTTCCTTTCTTACCCCCGCCACGCCCATCGCTCTGGAATAGACTCAATCTGTACTCATCAGGTCACATGACCTTTTTTCAAGGCTCCAAAGTATAATAACTATGCTACCTACCAAAAATAAGTGTTATTTTCCAGATTGTTTACAGTGAAGTTTTCATATGTCCACAAAGCTTTTTAGATCCAATGCTATGAGTTTTCTTGACCTTGTGTGTGTGTTTTTGACTGATAGTCGAATGTCCAGTCTTTATATTTTTTAGCAAACTGAAGCCATTTTTCTGATGAGTCTCACTTACAAGTGGTTTTCCTTTGGACACACAGCTGTTTAGTCCCAATCCTGTGAGTTCTCATCACATGGTGTGTGTATGGAAATGCTCTTACTTTCATTACTAAGACTAGCCCTGGTTTTTACTGTTGAAAGTCATCTCCATTCATGGGTTTTTCCCGACCACATTTCTTCCACAAAGTTGACGTTTCAGCATTATCCTTCCAGGTTTTTATAATGTATTGAATGGTTCTTAATAAACCAATCATTTTATAACATAATCTGGATTAGCACTAATTTTAAATGTATCATTTTGTATGAATGCATTGATATTTAGAGAACACAATGATAACACAAAATGACCAAAATTTCGTAAAACTGGAGAGAAAAAAAGATGTTTTTTTTCTGAATAAAAAAAAAAAAAAAACATTTATAAATTATAATTTTAAACATCAGAATCAGTATCAACCAAGCATTTAACTATCATTGCATCCTTACTACATCATGCAGAATGAACAGATAATGTGTTTGACTTATGGGATGTTACCTGTGTCTGTACGAGGAGTTTCCACATTTAAAGTTCCTAGGAGGCTCCATAGACCCATCACTCTTCATGGAGACACAGCTGGGTTCTGGTGAGTCTGATCTCTTTCTCTGGAGTTTACTGTACAACATTATAGAGTGGATATGAGACAGAAATTAATTATCTGTAAAACAGTGATTCAAAATACTGAAAGAGACAAATTTGCTATATTTTCTATTGCAATACACCTCGGATTGTGAGTAACAGGGTTTGCGAGTGTTCCGCAAGACGAGCAAAATGTTTAATAAATTTTGACTTGAAAAAATAACAAGTACCAGAAAAACAATGAGTACCGAGTATCATGTATCACGCATGTGCTTCTTGTTTTGACACCGAGCGCCACGTGATCACAACTGAGCCAACGGTTATTCTCTCTCTTGTGCGGCGGAATTGGACTTAGTGTGCGCCTCTCTCTGGTATAATCAACATCCGCGCAGTGCACGTGTGTACTGTTTACAATAACACTCTGACCATGTGTGTGCAAGTAAAACATATTTTATTTTGTGTTTGTATACGTGTGTGTATAGCATGCAGGTACTGTTTATTAGAACACACGGGTACAGTGTGCGTACAGCAAAAGAGAGTCTTATGAGAGAGCTTAAAGATTTTCTGTCTCTCTGTTTTAGCCTTTGTCATTGGACACAGTAGGCCTTCATACAGACACACACACACGTACACAAACTCTGCTCTAGACAGAAACACTGCTCTGTCGCGATTCTTTTCAAAGGTAAATTGCAGGTTCATTTGTTTTATTTTAACAATGTTCCTTGTTAATTTTTCCAATAAACCAGTCTTTCCATTACTCTCCAGAGAGAGTAAAATTCGAAAAACTCAAATGTGAAAAACTCAAATAAGAGAGGAAGCAGGGTTACTGTGTAAGATGAGAAGTGGGAGACGGGACTCTAATTCCATATCTCCTCTTACTTTAGCCACAAACACACACACAAACACACACACACACACACACACACACACACACACAAACACACACAAACACACACAAACACACACAAACACACACAAACACACACAAACACACACACACAGTGCCTGCGCCCATAAACGGGAATACTTAGTTGTGGGGATTTATTTTTACTTTTTTTTAAAGGTAAAGTGAGGGTTAATTTATTTATTTATTTATTTATTTTTGTATTCAAAGCAGAAAGTTATAGAGAGAAAATGTAACTGCATCAAAACATTAATAATTAAAAATGTAAAGTTACACTAATAAGAAATTACACCATTCAAAAGCACAGTGTGTTTGTTCTGATGATCCGAGTAACCAGAAATTCATTATATACTGTAGAATGAGAAAATATACAAAATCACAATTATTTTCATCTGTTGTAGTTAAATTGGTTAGTGAGATACGATCCTGCATTTCAGGTGGATGTCAGACAGCAGGACAAGTGATGATAACACTGATTTATTAAATTAATTATTTAAGGCACAAGTACCAATCCATTCCTTTAATGTTCAATGTTATTTTATTTAGTGTTAATTTAGTTTAAATGTTAATTTAATGTTAAGTGAAAGTAACAAAAGAAAAATGTCTCATCAAGTTTGCACAAACAATGCTGATGTGGCCCAGCCAGGAGTTTAAGTTTAACTCAGTGTTGTAGTGATATTGCAGTGTGTAATGAAAACTATGATGTATTGTACTCTAATATTAATAATAATAGTTATACTTCTCTATCCTATCTTTGTTTACTCTACTGTACTCTTTTGAGAGCGAGACAGATGTGTGAGTCTAAAATACTTCTTGTGTGTGTATAAATACCCTTGATAGGAAGAACATTGTGTGCAGTGAGTTATGTGTTTAACTCAAGAAGCAGCTGTGGATGGTTATAGGAGGATTTAAACCAACATCCATAACTAAAGACTTGGTACATACATGGCACACACTGTGTCTGTTCTGAATGACATGTAGCCATTATGAATTAAAATAAATGTATTAAGCTTTGGTCTGACGCTCCCGGAGGCGGCTGTCAATCCGTATGTCTAGTCTATATTCCCTGCCCAATAATTCGCTTGTGCAGGGATTTACAAATTGTACTTTTATTTTGACAAAATAAAACATCTTCCACATGAGTCCAGTCTCTCATTCCCTACACTGATCATTACAGAGAAAAACGTTCAGCATGGAAAGTAATTGGAGGAGCACCATCATACTTTTGTCTTTTCTATACACATTAAAATTTAGTTTAGTGTTACAAAAAGAGTGCCACCTTGTGGTGTTACTGTATTTGACATTTGTTGCCGGAGAGAGGCTGCTTTACGACAGCTGTTTACGGGAGTGTAGTCCATTGTGGGAAATGCAGTCTGGAGTGAGTGAAGACGAATGCGGGATTTAAGTACGGGATCTACCCGAAAATTTTGTACTATAGCCTGACAATGCAGCAAATAAAAGAACAGACATGCATTGACCAGTTTGTCCATCTCATCACTGCACGAACATGAATTAACGGGCTGTTACGCTTCCATGAGCAACATTAAAAATAAAGTGGAGAAGGTAGCACATTACTGTATAACCACATTACCTGTGTACAGATGAGGAGTCTCCACTTTTAAAGTTCCTGGGAGGCTCCATAGACCCATCACTCTTCATGGAGACACAGCTGGGTTCTGGTAAGTCTGATCTCTTTCTCCTGGGTTTACTGTACAACATTATAGAGTGGACATGAGAGAGAATTTATTGTCTGTAATACTGTTATTTAAAATACAAAAGAGACGAATGTGTTGCACATATTCTGTATCATGATACTTCCATTTAAAATTCTTAATGAGATCTAACTCTATATACACTAGATGGCAGCACCAGAGCTACTGTAGTATCACACAGATCCTAGTTATAGAGAGGAAACTGTTTCAAGGCATTTCTAATTATAAATGTAACGTTAAAACTAATCAAAAGGAGATGTTATAGCACAAGGGGCAAACACCAGGCGAACAGCCTCGTTCAATTCTGTTCACACGATCTTTGAAATATTAAAACTGACTTTAATGAATTTTACTCTCTCTGAAGAGTAAATAAAACTTTCTTCTTTGTTGCTTGTCCTTGACTTCTGGTTTGTGTATTGATTAAGTCTCCACAACACTACATTCACTACATCATACATGACTGGATTATAGAATACACTAATCATTCCCTACAATAATTATTACAGAGGAAAACGTTCAGTTACCTGTGTACAGATGAGGAGTCTCTACGTTTAAAGTTATTAGGAGGCTCCATAGATCCATCACTCTTCATGGAGACACAGCTGTGTTCTGGTAAGTCTGATCTCTTTCTTCTGTGTTTACTGTACAACATTATAGAGTGGATATAAGACAGAATTACTTGTCTGTAATATTGTTATTTAAAATACAGGAGAGATGAATGTGCTGCACATATCCTGTATCACAATGTTGTTGTTGGTCTTTTGGCTGCTCCCAGCAAAGGGTCACCACAGCGGACCATCTGGTCCACACACAAACACAAACAGGTTTTACGCCGGATTCCCTTCCTGATGCTACCCTCCCATTTTATCTGGGTTTCGGACTGGCACTGCATCCAGTGGCTGGGGTTTGGGCATTGGCTGGGAATTGAACCTGGGCCTCCATTTAATATTCTTAATGAGATCTACCTCTATATACACCAGATGGCAGCACCAGCGGTATTATCACACAGAGCCTACAGTTATAGAGAAGAAACTGCTTTAAGACATTTCTAATTATAAATGTAAAGTTAAACCTAATGAAAAGGAGACACTGTATATAGTTCACTGTCAACAACCTTGTTTCATTCTGTCCACATGATCTTTGAAAAAGTAATAATGAAAGTGAGTTTAATGAACTGATCTTCTCTGGAGAGTAAATAAAACTGCCTTTGGTCTCGTCATTGACTCCTCCTTTGTTTATTGGTCAACAAATTTGGATTTGTTGCCATTACAGGTAAAAGTGATTTTATTACAATATAAAATAAAATAGTCTCATCACTATGGTGAAGCCTGTTTAGGAATCCATCTCATATTATGGTTTAAGTGTATTGTCTCATGTCTACTCTTCACTGTTTAACTGCATTTTTATATTATTTTACAATTAACATAATTTAGAGAACATAGTAAAAAAAAAAAATTTTGTTTCTAAATTTGGAGAAAACTTGTGTGAGCTTGTGTAAGGATTTCTACACTGTATCTTTAATCTGGCAAAATAAAACCTCATCCACACAAGTCAAGTGTCAACACCATACATTCACTCCTTAATACTGGAATATGGACTGTTATAATCATTTACTACACAACTTATTATAGAGGAAAAAGTTCAGGATGGAGATTAATTAGAGCAATGCTGTAGTAGTCTTCTCTACACGCATTCAAGTTTAACTTACTGTAACAGAAAGGAGCGCCATCTTGTGGCATTATTTGGCATTACTGTAAAACGACTGTATATTACTAAGCTCCTCATTATTATAATGTGCATGCTAGACCTATTCTGTATGAAACACACATGAGCTGTAAACAAACAAAAAACATCGGTATCAGCCATCGGCCACATTATAATTTTAAATATTGGTATCAGTATCAGCTCAGAATTTAGCAATCATTACATCGTTATATACTACATCATGAACAAATAATGTGTTTGACCTCATCACTGAGAATTATGGGATGTTACCTGTGTACAGATGAGGAGTCTTCACTTTTAAAGTTATTAGGAGGCTCCATAGACCAATCACTCTTCATGGAGACACTGCTGGGTTCTGGTGAGTGTGATCTCTTTCTCCTGGGTTTACTGTATAATATTATAGAGTAGACATGAGACAAGATTTAATTGTCTATAATATCATGATTCAAAATACTAGTGGAGACAAATTTTCCATATCACCTCTCAAAACTCTATTTAATATTTCAGATAAGTTCTAAATCTAACACTAGATTGTAGCACCAGATCCTGTAGCTCACAGAGCACAAATTCGAAGAGAGGAAACTTAACTGCTTTAAAGCATTTTAAATTAAACATGTAAAGTTCGGCTAAACAGAAAGAGGCGTTATACCACAAGAGGCAAACACCAGGACAACAACCTCATGTCATTCCGTCCACGCGAACGGGGAAAATAAAAATGAAACTGTGTTAAACACACAAACTTATACAGAATTCACAGCAGATCCAGAGTGCAGCCGTCTGAAGGTAGTTACTGTAAACTGTTGTATATATCTACACTCCAGTTTCTATCACGGTTGGCTTGGTCACGATCTAAAATGCAGGGTAAAATCAACAATTCTCATGGGCTGAGCGGAAATTAATTATATAGGATGAGGAAATATACAAAATAAAACCACAATTTTTCCTCATTCTCTAGTTAAATGGGTTTGTATCTGTATCTGCATTTCATGATAATGTTAAAAAAAACTATATTCTATCAAACTATATTTTATATTAATAATGTTAAAAGAAGTACAAACAAAATAATACATTTTTTATTATGTCTTTTCAGGAGCTCACAAAAATGCTGTGGTGGTTCAGAGTGTGAGTTTATCACCCTGTTATAGTGATATTGAGGTGGTTGTTGCATTACAGATAAAAATATGCATCTTACAATTTACAATAAAATGTTTTGTGTTAGCAGCGTTTCATCATTATTGTCATACAGGGACACGTCTCATATCATGGTTATAGTGTACTGTCTCCTGTATACCTGTTAACTGCATGACATTATTTTCTCTCTTTCTTTAATATTAAGCACATCATTCCTCAATGAACAGAAAGGTGACAGGGTTTAAGATATTCTTCTCATATTCACTCACTATGTACTGTATATTAAATATGAATGTCTAGTAAATAAAACACAAGGACATTAGTGTTAGTAGGACATTAACTTACCACTTTTCTGGGGGTGGGGTCTCATTATATGTGTCTGAATCAAAACACTCCATTTTTTAATATTACTGCATGTACAGAGAGTTCATGAACACATTAGTAATCCCTGAAGATGCTGATCTCATCTGCTGGACTGAAATATGATCCTAAAACCACAAAAACAAACATCAGGAAAAATAAAATCCACATAGTCAAATGATGAAACTGTCTCTTCTTTGGTCAAACATTGTCCTGTGTTTATAGTATTGAGGGATTGTACATAAGAAACAGTATTATAGCTATACTAATAATATATAGTTTGTAAAGAATGAGCCATGATGTCATTACTACATGTGCAAAGACATCAAGCAACCGGAGCAGACAGATAGAAAGCAAATAAGGGAAAGAGAAAGAAGAATATATTATATTTATGTAGCATACAAGATTTGGGACAAATTCAGTCTCCATATTATAAATGTTTAACAATTAAAAAAAAAAAAAAAAAAAAAAGGCATATGTGAAAAGGGTTAAGCACGATCAGGGCAAAACACTGACAAAATGCCCAAATCCAAAAGAGTTGTCAGATCGCTGTGTTGGTTGTTTTAACAGGCTGCTGTTACTATATTGTTCCTGGCAAGACAGATTTGTAAACATGTAACTGTTGGAAGCTGCAGATTGTCTAAATAAAAAGCATTATAACTTTACATTTTTATAGTGAAGGGTTATAATGACCGCAAACAGCTAACCTAGCTAATTTCATTCTGCTGTAAGTGGGTTAGTCATCCTCAGTAAAGCCTGATTAGTGATAGAAACATTAAAACACGACTGAGATGAAGCCGAGGTCTCGTCTTGATGTTTTTTTATGAACTAAACCAGAGTAACAAAATCAGCTACGAGGGAAAAGCAACGGACGTCACAGTGGACATGGTTTAGCAGTAGTTCATTTACACAGACACTGAAACAGCGCGTTAGAGTGAGGAGTGAAAGAGGGAGAGTTTATCATGCTGTAATGAAATGCTTCATCTGAGGAGGATTACAGTCACAGCATTAACACACACATGTTCTGGGAAAACTCTGAGGCCTGTGTTAACTAGTTAAAAAACAGTAAAATATGAGACCTTCGATAACTCCATGTAGTGTGTGTGTGTGTGTGTGTAAAGACATAAAATACGTACTGTAAAAAAAAAAGGAAGAATAGAATATAATGGATATATATAATGGAACAAACACAGACATTAAGAGTTAAAAAAGGTCATATATTTTACTATTTTATTTAATATATAACACGCAATTATTTACATAGTCACTTATTGATTACATAAAGCCAAGAAGCCACCAGTATTCCGGCTCAGTTACTGCACACTGCTCTTACTCATGACTCCACACACACACACACACACGTAGTTCATCATGTTCTCCACTAGGGGGGGCTGTTTACCGTAGGGGACATTAAACTAAGGTGTGGTTCATTTACATCGAATTTTGGATTTGCTTTAGTTTTAGCAGTTTGGACGTTTTAGAAGACATTATCCGTGAATTTTACCAAAATATTTAGTTTGAAAAGAAACAAAACAAAACCTTAATATGTGATTTCCGATACAGAACTGCGTGGTACAGCGCGCGCGGCCTTTACTGGACTTACGCCAGTCAGATCCTAAATTACATCATATTTTTATTCCAGATTATTACATTTAAATTTCTCCAAACACCTAAATGTTTAATTAATAATAAACAGAAGAGATAAACTCGAGTATATAACACACACACACACACACACACACACACACAGGAGATAAACAGTTCTTTTTATTTTCAGTTTTACTGGTGGAACAAAAACACCGAGTTTTATATGAAATATAAACTCATTATTCCGATATAAAGTCGTTTCTGATGAACAAATCACTCACTTTTACTCAGCAGTCCCTGTTGTGTGAAGTTAATAGAACAGTTTCCGCGTGTTTAAATAATGTTGTTTTTCCAGCAGCGACAAAATGTCGAGGATCCGAGAGTCACGTGTCGTTCAGGGAACCGACTCTTTGTGTCGACTCATTTGAATGAACTGTAAAGCGAAAAGAGGTACAATGCAAATGAAATGTTGATTTGTTGAGGAACATTTTTGACGTTACACTACAAGTCCAATTTAATGACCCATAAATAGAATTAAAGTTTTCTCAGTAATAATAATCTCACATAATGTTTTTAAAAACAAACAAACAAACAAACAAACAAAAAAATAAAGCAGCTGAGAAAAAATTTCACACTTTATACTGAATTATTACATTAGTTTTGTAAACTTGATTTGAGCCCTAAAGACTATGAAAAATAGATTTGATGCCAATGTTGGGACTTAAACTTTAGCCTAGAGGTGGTGTATCGTGTCCGACCCTGAGCTCTGATCCCAACCCCATAACATGCTGGGATACACTGTACTGTAGAGGGAAAGAACATCGCTGTAATGTATATGTGACAAATAAAGGTTTTCTCTAATTCATGACAAGTCACTCAACAGAACACACACATTACTCCTCCCTCACTCAGCAAACACACACACACACACACACACACTTTTAGTGTATTAGTGCTGAGGAAATTAACTCACCTTCATTAACACACACACACACACACACACACACACACACACACACACACGCTATATAGTAGAAGAACTATTCTGTACACAATCTCTGACCTGTACAGCTGGGTGGGTTTAAGGGTCTGTATGATCTGAAAACACCATTAAGGACATAAGGCTCTCTCTCTCTCTCTCTCTCTCTCTCTTTTATAAACACATGCACACAATCTCTCTCACACAGATCTTAGTTACTTATATATTTTTAAACACAATTGCATGTTTTAAATACCACTATATGAACACATGCAGTTTTCACTTTCTTTTTTCTACCCAACAATAATTGAAGAATATAATAAAAATGATATTAACTCCAAAATATCAACAATTAAGGCAGAGTGTAGCCAGACAACACAGAATGGTGGTGTGTAAAATAACCCTGGTGGTGAGGAAGGTGAAGAGGACAAGGGCAAAGCAGAGGACAAAGTGGTGGAAGTTGGAGGGATGAAGAGGAAGTTGGAGTGGTGGAGAAAGGAGGAATGTTGGGTAGTCTTCAGGGAGGAGTTGAGATAGGCTATGGGATGTTATGAGGTGCTTTCAGTTGACTGGACAACAACAGCCAATGTGATCAGGGAAACAGGAAGGAGGGTACTTGGTGTATCATCAGGAAAGGGCAAAGGGGACAAGGAGACTTGGTGATGGAACAAAGAAGTACAGAAGTGCACAGTAAACACCGAAAGTGTCACATCTGAGCCACCTCAGCCTTGGGGAGTAGATCTGGCTCACCAGATTACTGAGCCGTAGCTTTGTCTCCCCCTAGTGTGTCTACGTGTGTATTGTTCCCCATTAAGTTATACTAACACTAAATTGAAGTCACCTGTGTCTACCTCCTGTGTCACACTATTTAACCCAGCCGAACCCATACCACCTCGTCTGGTCACTGTTGTGCACATCCGCGTTTATGTCACTAATCCCGTATGTGTATCTCTTTCTCCCAGGACTGATTGGTGTCTGCAGGCCTGGGCTCATAGGGTGGCAGGCCTTCATCAAGGTCAAAGTAAAGACTGAAAGACAATCAACTCGGTGTTCGTCTCAAGGATTAAGTGAGCTAGAGTGTTCTCATTTATTTAGAATAGCCCACCTGCAGACCCAGCCTGTGAAAGCGACCAGAGAGTCGTCCCCATCTGTTTCTTTTCTTTTGTGTAAACTTGAAAGCATAAATAAATTCAGTATCAACCTGCATCTGCGTTCGTATCATCAATATGGAAGAGATGACAGAAAAAGGTTATCAAAGAAGAAGTGGGACACTGAGAGGACTTAAGGTAGTAGACATGAGTACAAGGAGATGCGAAGGAGTGTGGAAAGGAGGTAAAGAGGCGGGTACAGGCAGGTTGAAATGGGTGGAGGAAAGGTGTACAGGACAGTGGTGAGACCAGCAATGCCCTTTGGCTTAGAGACAGTGGCACTGAAGAAAAGATAGGAGGCAGAGTTGGAGGTAGCAGAGCTGAAGATGTTGAGGTTCTCTTTGGGAGTGACAAGGATGGATAGGATCAAG
>JAOVVA010070211.1:0-13338 GCA_028565275.1 Leiocassis micropogon
AAAGTACTCGAACTAGTTACTTTTATCAGAAAGTAACGCTGTAATGTAACTGATTACTTTTTAAAGACAGTCATTTTCTAATGTAATTAGTTACTTTAAAAAGTAAACAGAATCACTGGGGAAACAGTATCTGACTGTGACACTTCTATTCATCGGGATGTGTTCCCCTTACTATAATGAACAGAAGGATAAAACTCAGCTAATAAACTTGTGGTGCGTAAATAAATCAGTAGCAACAGTCTGATAGGTGTGCGAACCTCTTTATTTAGAAAATATAAGGAAAACAGTATCTGACAGACAATGCACAGACTTGACTACACACCCTGTAGTCAGCAGAAACACTGGCGAGATTTTGTCTGATTTTTCTTCTCAAAGATGTCTTGTCAGTAAAGCGGAGCAAAACCGTATGTACCATTATAGAGACTCATCAGATACCGTCTCAATACATTAATAATAAAGATGAGAATAATAATAATAATAATAATACAAGATAATTTGCATTTAATGGCAGGATATCAACTCAATATTACAAAATTAAATCTAGCGAATAAATCCAAACTCCATAGAAAAGGAATCAGCACTGGTCCTGGTCCATTTTTTATGAAATATGAAATTCAAATATGTCTCGCGGGCGAGCCTTGCTCTTAATGCTCGCTCCCTGCATCATTTTCACGAGGGTGGGGCTAAGAAAACGCATTTCCATGGGGGAACCATTTCCGACACAACACCGGTACGAGTCTGAACGAAAGAAACACAAGTCAGCGATAAATCTACCATGTGGTCGACTGACTATCTATAATTATGTCCAACTCTTTAAAGTTTATCACTATAGAAACTCATCAGTCAGTCACATGAAGTTAAGTCTTCTTAATTCAATTCAATTCAATTCAATTCAATTCAATTGAAAGTCTTCTTAGCGGTTCTTTAAAACTCTGTTACGGATGCACTTATAGGCTTCTGAAATAACCTCGCAGGTGTTATACAGATGTGATTAAAAATATGTATGTTCACAAATAAGATGTTTTTTTTTTTTTGTTAGTAGCCTTTAAGACATTGATAGTTTTAACGATACAGCAGTCGGTAACCTAATGCTAGGTGTGGAGACAAGCAGCAAATATGGCTCTTAGTTACAGCTACAGGTGAATTATTCATGTATTCGTTGTCTATACCGCTTATCCTGTACAGAGTCGCGGGGCCTGGAGCCTATGCCAGGAGGCTTAAGGCATGAGGCGGGTTATATTCTTGAACAGGGCGCCAATCCATCGCTGGGCACACACACACATTATGGGTAATCTGGGAACGCCAGTTAGCCTGAAACTGTATTCCTTGGATTGTGGGAGGAAACCGGAGTACCCGGAGAGAACTCACACGGGGAGAACATGCAAACTCCACGCACACAGTGTTAACCCCTAAGTCACCATCGCCACCTACAGGTGAATTAGTGATGGTTTATAAACACACCTGCTGCTCCATCATGCGCTCTCTGTGCTGGTTACCACTTCTTGCAAATAGCGCCTCTAGTGGTCAGTTCTTGCCTAAATATACTGTATAGAACCCAGTTTGAAGAATTTGCCCAAAATCTTTTTTTAATGTATATGCTTTATTTTATTAATATTCAGATGAATTTCAGCTCATGTGATTTTTTTTTGTTTGTTTTTGCATTTATTACCTCAAGAAAAACTCGATGATATAAATAAAACCCTTCGGAGAATTGAGCAGAAACTTGATTATAATCATGTAAGTGACACATGTTTCATATTTAAACTAGAGCTTAAGGAAAATGTTGTTTGATTGGGATTTTATGTGATAGACCAACATCACATGGCATGTAATTGTGAAGTGAAAGGAAAAATAATGAATGGTTTTCAAATTTTTGTACATATTTTTATTTTTTACAATCCCCTTAATCCCTAACTAAAATTCAGTGGCACCGATTGCCTTCAGAAGTCACCTAATTAGTAAATAGAGTCCAGCTGTGTGTAATTTAATCTCA
This sequence comes from Leiocassis micropogon, assembly GCA_028565275.1. NCBI lineage: Eukaryota > Metazoa > Chordata > Actinopteri > Siluriformes > Bagridae > Leiocassis > Leiocassis micropogon. The sequence continues at coordinate 1,994 of JAOVVA010070211.1, forward strand.
GTATAAATGCAGAACAGAATAAGATGTTCTGTAAAGCCCTCAGAGGTTTGTTAGAGAACATAAGTGAACAAACAGCATCATAAAACCCAAGGAACACACAAGACATGTCAGGGATAAAGTTTTAAACATGGTTAATATCCCAAGCTTTGACCATCTCACAGAGCGCTGTTCAATCCATCACCTAAAAATGGAAAGAGTATGACACTACAAACCTACCAAGACATGACCGTCTACCTAAACTGACAGCGCAAGGAGAGCATTAATCAGAGAAGCAGCCAATGTTAATGATAGAAATGTGAAAAAAAAAGTAGATCATAATGTTTATAACTTGTAAACAAGGAGGTTTTTGCTGTTTTTATTATTTTAATAGAGGCTAGAAATTTATTGAGGTGTTAAATTATTCAGGGCTTTGAAGGCCCTTAACAATACTTTAAACATGACCCTGAACTGCACACGGAGCCAGTGTAAGGGCGCTAAGACAGGAGTAATATTTACGTTTTATGTTTACGTGTTCCCGTTTAAAAAAAAGCAGCACCATTTTGGACCAGTTGCAAGTGTGCAATCGAGGCCAATTAGAGGCATCTAAATCTAACTTAGGAGTATTATTAAAAGTAGCACAGAATTGTACAGCAGTAGAAGAATTCAAACTGGCATGTGATCAGAAAACAGCATATCAAATGTCTCCTTTCACTTGTAAAGTTATCTCTGTCGCTAAAGATAATTTAATCCCTGGGTGTAATAGAGTTCTAGAGGTGAGAGATATGTTCATGCCCTAAACAAACATTACTATTCTCTCTCTTTCAGTAAAGAAAGTGCAATTCTCTCATGGAGCTCAAGAAAAGAAGTGGAAATGAATCACCTGTTTTGTTTACATAGTAAACATGTAAATAGTTTTTACATGTATTATTATAGTCATTATTTGTATCGCATGTGTCATTATTTGCATGTAAGCATAATCAATTGCTAAATTAAGCTGAAATATTTTGTAAATTGCAAAACTAAACTATTTTACATTAATAGAAAATGTGTATTTTTTTTTTTTAAATTCTTACACAATTTAATGATTTTTCATGATAGACAAAAATGATTAAACTATTATAGCTACATTATTATACATATATAGAAAATGTGTAGTTTATTATTATTTTTTTAATTCTTACACAATTTAATTTCTTTTTATGATTAGACAAAAATGATTTAACTATTATACATTATTATACATAAATAGAAAATGTGTAGTTTATTTTATTTTTTTTACAAATTCTTACACAATTTAATTACTTTTCATGATTAGACAAAAATGATTAAACTATTATACATTATTATACATAAATAGAAAATGTGTAGTTTATTTTTACAAATTCTTACACAATTTAATTACTTTTCATGATTAGACAAAAATGATTAAACTATTATACATTATTATACATTAATAGAAAATGTGTCTTTTTTTTTTTTTTTTACAAATTCTCACACAATTTAATTATTTTTCCAAGATTAGACAAATTCTATAAGTGTTACAAACATTATACAATAAAAGTTTTATTGTAAGAGCTGTATAAAGACTTCTCCATGACACAGAGAATCACTGGTGGAATTTTAAGCTGTACCACTCTGTAAAAACCTATTGCTGTTTTATTTCTGTGTGATGTCAAAGTGATGTCATTTTGGAAGTCTTTAGCCACTTTTTAGCGTACGTTTAAGGCATTGCTATGGCTGGATTGTGCAGGATATCAAAAATCCCCTCCCAATTTTGCATGATCAATGTGAGCTCTAAATGTGTACTGGGTATGTACAAAGTGCTCAAGTGCATATGAGCCAAGCAGCAAAATCTCGTGTGAGGGCCCCATGCCATGCCCAGGAACCAGCCACTCGGGTGTCATTTTGATTCCAACCTGTTTGCTGATTTTCATGACTTTTTGAGCATATTAAAACCCCCAAAACGAGAAAGGCGCTTCACACACTATGATGTAATCAAATGCGATGATATAATAGGGCTAATGTCATAGTTCTTGGTAATCCTTAGAAGGCCCATTATAGGACATAATATTTATTATATGATATCATATTATATGATATCAGCGCTATTAAAACATTTGCACTACCAAAGCATCAGCATCAATTATGCAAAAACTAATTTAACTATGCTTTATAATTCCTCTGGAATTCACACTACTGATAACAACCAAATTAAACCTTTAAAAGATCACAGAGCAGAATACATTTGTTGAGATTTTATAATACCATAATACACAAACTTCAGGTACTGCTAAATCAGCATATTAGTTTTTGCATAATTGATGCTGATGCTTTGGTGGTGAACAACAGCTCGAGCATTGTTCCTCTCTCTTGCTCCTGCACACCCGACCTGGAACTACTAACCATCAAATGTTGTCCTTTTTGCCTTCCTCGGTAGTTTACATCGATCATGGTTGCCCATCCTTACGTGGAATCTTCATGGTTAGCACTGTCACCTTGCATCTCCAGGGTCCAGGTTCTATTCCCGGCCAAGTTCGATTCCCGTCTCTGTGTGCATAAGGTTTGTATGTTCTCCCCGTGCTTGGTGGGTTTCATCCGGTTACCCCAGTTTCCTCCCACAGTCCAAAGACACGGAGATTAGGCTAATTGGCGTTCCCAAATTTCCTGTAGTGTGTGAATGAGTGTGTGTATGTGTGTGCTCTCCAATGGGTTGGTCATGTGGGGGGGGGATTGGGGCATGAGGCAAGGTACTGTACACTCTGGACGGGGCGACATTTAGCCTAATCTGTATGTCTTTTCACTGTGGAAGGAAACCGGACAAGATATATTGAACAATGAAGAGACCGTTCATAAACCGACTCCTCATATTTTGTGACGATAAACTTTTATAAAACTCACTGTATAAAGTATATGGCAGGTGTGAACCTGCATACACATAAAAATCGTAATATGGTGAAAAAGTCTTTCCCTGATTTTTTATTTTATGCATATTTGTCACACAGAAATGATTCAGATCATCAAACAAATTTTAATATCACACAAAAATAACTTGAGTAAATACAAAATACTGCTTTTAAAAAATGGTTTCATTTATTAAGGGAAAAAAGATGTGCAAATCTAACTAACTAAGTTTGACACATTCATGCACACTTGCACACCCCGACCTTTTCCTTTTACGTCTGATGCTCTTCTTGGCCCAACCCTCCTATTTTATCCGGGCTTGTGACCAGCACTCCATCCAGTGGCAAAATGTCAAGCCTCTTTGTGTGTGCTTCTAACTTCCATCATTTAACCCAACAAACTTACCAGAAAAAATCACTATGTACACGTTGGGTTGAGAAAAAGCTAAATTAGGTTTTTTTATTTTTTTATTTTAGCAACAGCCACATTTTAACACCAAAAAAATAAATAAATGCAAAACCCAAAAAAGTTAGGACCAAAAATCTGAACTGGCCAGAAAATATCTCAAAACATTCTAATGGGTTATTATAAGAACTTTCTTTCTGCTGTAATTACATCATGTCTGATTAAAATTCCCTTTTGTGTCAGCATTAAGTCTCAAATGTGTTTTTCCTATTTTTCTTACTTAATCAGTGTTTCAATAAATTATTATTACTATTATTAATACTAATGTTATTATTAATCACTTTATTAGTAATAAGTCATGTTAGTTGTTGTTAAAACTATCATATTACTACAGTATAGTACTCATCTTTATATTTCTCCAAACCTTACTTCTGCACAAATAACTTTCCCATTTTCTTACCCACCAGTACCATGTTTTTCATTAATTTAGTATTTTCTTTTTTATTATCTATGTTGATGAAGTGAACATATAATGTATATTATAGATGCATAATATAATTTACTATACATGGTAAAGACATGACACAACTGTAGTGTGGTCTGTTCCCCCTGGATATTAGAAACACCAAAAGTTGGTTTGAACTTATTAATGGTCAAACATGTTGATGAGACAACTGACCTAGCTAATGTATACTGTAAATATACAGTAGGGCAAAAAATAATTTTGTCAGCCACCAATCAGTAACACACTGCGCTGCCAGGGACTCAAATCCTGCAGTGCCAGACATGCCCCCCTGCCTAAGCCAGTACATGTCCAGGCCCATCTGAAGTTTGCTAGAGAGCATTTGGATGATCCAAAAGAGGATTGGGAGAATGTCATATGGTCAGATGAAACCAAAATAGAACTGTGTGTTTGGAGGAGAAAGAATGCTGAGTTGCATCCAAAGAACACCATACCGACTGTGAAGCATGGGGGTGGAAACATCATGCTTTGATGTTTTTCTGCAAAGGGAAAAGTGTAAGGTAAAGGAACCGTTTGAGTGAAAACCTTTTTCCATCAACAAGGGCATTGAAGATGAAACGTTGCTGGGTCTTTCAACATGACAATGATCCCGAACACACCGCCCGGGCAACAAAGGAGTGGCTTCGTAAGGAGCATTTCAAGGTCCTGGAGTGGCCTAGCCAGTCTTCAGATCTCAACCCCATAGAAAATCTTTGGAGGCAGTTAAAAGTCCGTGTTGCTCAGCGACAGCCCCAAAACATCACTGCTCTAGAGGAGATCTGCATGGAGGACTGGGACAAAATACCAGCAACAGTGTGTGAAAACCTTGTGTAGACTTACAGAAAACGTTTGATCTCTGTCATTGCCAACAAAGGGTATATAACAAAGTATTGAGATACAATTTTGTTATTGACCAAATACCTATTTTCCATCATAATTTGCAAATACATTTTTTGATTTTGCAAATTATGATTTTCTGGATTTTTTCTTATTTTGTCTCTCATAGTAGAGGTACAGTATACCTATGATGAAAATTACAGGCCTCTCATCTTTTTAAGTGGGAGAACTTGCAAAATTGGTGGCTGACTAAATACTTTTTTACCCCACTGTAAAGAACAGAAGTATAAAGATAGTGTTCCATTCTTAACTGATGGGTCTAAGGAGCAGGAATCAGAAAAAACTGGAGCTGCAGTCACTGTACCCAGTTACAAATGGAGTAGCAAGAGAACGTCAGAGTGTACTGTACTGTGGAGCTGTATGCATTATTGATGGCATTTAAATGGGTCGAGAAATTTAGTCACCGAAATACAATTAATCTATAGTGACTCAGCAGCAGCACTTGCAAACATTAGTGGTTAGTGAAGTCACCAGGAGCTGGTGTATGAAATCTTTTTAGCTAACTCAAGCATAATTAGACAAGGAAAAAACATCTCTTTCCTGTAGGTGCCGAGCTATTTGTGTATCCAGGGAAATGAGAGCGTGGACAAGCTGGCAAAAGAAGCAACCAAATAAGTTAATGTTGAGGTCAATATCAAATATCAAAGTCAGAGGGGAAAGGTATAGTGTAAGACACTAGAGAAAGGCAAAACAACAGTGGCAACAGAAGTGTGATAATGACCCAAAAGCGAATCATTTGCATCTTATACAGGACAAAGTCGAGGTAAGGATGTGAAGCAAATAAACGTATTAAGAGGAATTTGCAACGGAGAAATTCGATCTCAAACATTAAACCAGCATTACATTTCCAATAAGTATTTCTCTTGTTAGTTCTTAATATAGATCCCTCTGACACGGAATTTGCTACTTCAGGTGTTGATAACCAGAGGTTAAATTTGAATTTTCAGCATTAGATGTTCTTTATAAAGCCATCCTGCAAAAACCTTTTGGATAGAAACATTTATATTTTAAATAAAGTCTAAACAGCATGCTCATGTTAACCACAGCAAACCGTTGAGTGCAGTTATCGTAGTTAATGACAAAACATTCATTTGTGCACCTTCAGGGTCGGGGTTCAATTCCCGCCTCTGTGTGCATGGAGTTTACAACTGTACGCAATGCATGGCTTAGTGCAGCAGCTTAAAGAACAGAACTGTGAGGCAGACAAGTGAGGCGACAAGCAGGTAAGCGAGAAAAGACATGGACAACAGGACCGATGTTTGTATGATGTAATTGTATTATGGACTATGTTTAAGCAAATTTTTCTGTTTATATAGTAAAGCCTGGTAAAGTTACATAAAAGCAATGTACTGTACAGTCATGGGAGACAAAATATCACATAAATCCTCTACTTCAATTCTCAGTGTTTGTATTTGTCAGGGCTTAAAGGACATTTGTGCAGTCCTCACCAACTTCTATAAACTAAGTCTTGTTTTGGAGTGAATGAGCTTTTTCAAAATGATGACTTCAAAGTGAGTTTAGTGTTACCCACACTCCTGGGAAGACTTTGCAAAAAGTCCTCCTAACTGTAAAATGCTAAAGTTCAAATTGCTTGAAATGGTGTTCTCTTCTTTCCCAGACTGAGAGAAGCAACAATTTTGTCTCTTTGGTCATTGCCAATCACCTTTCATCTTGGCAGGACACTGAAACATGTCTGAGTGCACCAAACTGCCCAAAACACAGAATCAAACTTGATTATAACTTATATAACTCTGTGACGCCGGGCCACTCAGTGCAGGCGTTTCCCGCACAAACACACTGCGCACACAGCATAAGCACCCCCGTAACAAGGGGGCAGGCCCATGGAAGCTCCCTCGTCTGTTCCCGGTGAGTAGAGCTTAAAGAAAGATGAACTTACAAGCATCTCCTGTTCCCTTAGACTTGAGTGCTTCCGAGTCCTGTTCGCCTAGGAGAAATCTGCCTGCATGCGTGCCTGCACCGCTGGTCTCATCTGTTCTGCACACATCTGTGCACCTCTGCTGATACCACACCTGCTAAGGATCGACCCACACGACTGCGACCTTCACCTGTATTCCTTTAACCTATGTCTTCCCTGCATGTACCGTACTTCTCAAATAACTGCATACTTTATTTCTAAACCGAAGCTTTCATTAAAAAACTGTTGTTGAGAAGTTAACACCTGCTTCCTGCTACATTAGCATTCTCCTGGTTAAACAAATGGGTTCTAGCGGACAAGAGCTGTTTGGACGTATATGCCTCTGGATAGAGGATATACTGTACTGTAGAAGGTGTTACCACATAAGGAGTCCGGAAACACAGTGAGGGGTCTGTCCTCAGGTCACAGGAATCATACCTTACAATATTATAATACCTTACAATGCCCCTTCAATTCTAATAGAATTGACTACAATTTATAAAGGAAAATGACAATAAATAAATAATCAGACACTGGCATAAAATAGATTAACAAAAATAAAATTAGAAAAATTTAACTAATCAAAACCCTGTGCAAAATAATGAGAAAATATGCCCCCTTCTGCTGTGTCTTCATGACCCATGTGGTTCTATTAAGCTACAGGAACTGATAATGAACTTGTAATGTTTAACTCTAGAGACCGAGCCCTGAACTCCAAACCTATGTCTATTTGTGCAGAGCAGTTTATCACATCTACCACACAGAGTAGAGTGAGTTCAGGAAAAGTGCGACATTGTGTAATTTTCGATATTTAAGTTTTCAAAGCATTCGGCATGTGAAAATCAGTATCCAAATAACATCCTTGTTGGACTGTTGCCACACACCTCTGGTCATGAGATCATAGTTTTGATTGATCTGAGATCACCAGAGAGGTCATGATGTATCTGGACAAGGAGCCATGTCACAGTTGACGCTGCGTAGGGAAAGAAGCCTGGGCTAGTGGGCTTTATTTGCTTCTCGAAACTTCGCCAGACGGAGGTGTTTAATTCCTCGGTGAGAAGACGGTGATGTCTTTAACAGACGGTGCAGCACTGCGCTCTCTGCTGTATGCGGCAGGAACTGCAGCCGCGGCTTACGGACTGTATTATTATATTTCCACTGAAAGTAAGTAATATCACTAATTTTCTTTCTTTCGAGCTTTGACTCAGTAGGCTGTTGATTTATGATAGAAGAAAAAAAATCACTCCTCGCAATAGATAAACCTGCAGTGTAAAAAAAAAAAAAAAAAAAAATGCCTTTTACACACACACACGCGGGAAAGTTGCATTTATAAACGTGCAAAGCTGACAAGACCTGTGTTTTCGTACTCTGAATTGGACAGAGAATTTGTATTCTAGTGCACAACATAGACAACCGTTTAATATTCTACTAAGGTTACAGAAGGAAACCTCGCAGCATATCAAACATACTGCAGTGTTAGGCTACAGTATGGATTATCTCTTTATTTTTCATGATTACTTTAATATACATTTTAATGAGTGACTACACATAGACACTTTTTTGGCCAATAAAACCCAGCAAATTTTTAAAATAATACTCGGAGAGAATTGTAAAGTTATGTATGAAGGCAAATGCACTTTTGATATATTCAATTATGAGTATGATGTAATTAAATAATCAAAGTTCAAATATAGTTGCAAAGCAATGCAGATCGTGCCCAAGCACCTGCGCTATCGCCACCCGGGCACACCGTACAACCTGTGTGCTTATTGAGCATGTTAAGACCTCCAAAAAGCCCTGGATGCTGGAAAAAAAGCATCACATTATGATGTCACAAATTAATTGCATTTAAAGGAAATCCGCAGCTTAATTGACATTTTGGAGACAAACACAGGGAAATGACAAGACAATAGGCTTACATTTTTTTTTTTTTCATCTGTGCCATATTTCTGTACGTTCCTTAGTTAAAACATTAAACTTGTTAAGGCCCAAACACTATGACATCAGCTCTATTACATCATAAGGCTTGTTCTTCTCAGGATTATTAGGGCCCAAGCACTATGACATCAGCATTACTATGATGGTGCTGATGTCTGAAAGTGCTGATGTCCATTGTTTGTGAAGGGCCCTCTTGTTCTTCTAAGGATTTTTTTTTCCACTATCCTAAGCTCTTTGAAGGTCCAAACATGCTCAAAAAGTCATGAAAATTGGCAGACAGGTTAAAATCTGCTGCCATTAGGATGCCTGAGTGTCTGGGCTCCAGGCGCGGCACAGGGCCCTCACACGAGTTTTTGCCGCATAGCTCATACACACTGTCACTTATGTATGTAAAACCCGGTGCACATTTAGAGCTTATTGAGCTAAACAACTTTAACATTGCCTGTCATGGGCTCTACTCAACAGGAAGTTAGTTATTTTGGGTTGTTTGCAAAAAGCACCCAATGGAATTTAATATACTTCTCCTAGAGAATTTATACCGGATTTATGTGACATTAAGGATGCAAAAATGCATTTCCACTTATAGGTCTGTACCACACAGGATTTTTTTATTTATTTATTCATTTCATTAATTTTTTTATTTATTTATTCATTTATTTTGCATGTGTAAACTCTGCACAATGTTCGTGAAAATCCCAGTTGATCCACCATAATTTTCACCATTATTTTTGTGAACATTAACAGATAATCTCGACCTGCATCTGCATAATATTGTGCAATGCAAAGTTGCCACGTGGTGAATAATTCTAAGAATGAACTGGTGTCCAGGTGTTCCTATTAAAGTGGTAGATCAATAACTATTATTCTGGCTGTACCAGCTCTTATTTGTATCTATAAACAGAATTGGGTATTGACAGTACATGCAGTACAATGATTACTGTGTAGTGCATCATTAGAAATAACAATCAAGTCAGTATAAAGCAGTAAAACATAAATTACACGTCCGATAGTATTGGAACGACAAGGCTTTTTTTAAATTAATTTTTGTTATACACTAAAGGGATTTGGTTTGCGTTGAACAGATCAATATGAAATAATATATTAGACTTTCAGAGGGTCTGTGTGTCCTACCAGTTAGACTAAGACTATATTTATAAACTGCTTTTTTAGGTTATACTTTAGTTCCTAAATTGCATCAGTATCATAGACCAAAACTATTAGTATATTCAGTGACTGGCCACTTTAACAGGAACACCTGTACATCTGCTCACATCATTACACCACCTCCAGCAGCCTGGACTGCTGCCACAAGGCACACTGGCTCCATGTTTTTATACTGTTGTGTGTCTCAGCAAAAATCAAGACTAGTCAAGGCTAGGCTCGTTTATTGATCTAATGTTTCATCAAAATACTAAATACTAGGGTATTTTTTTAAATTTCTTTCATAGATGTATTTGTCTATCAAATATTTTGATTGTAATAAATTATAATAAATGAAGCAACATTGTAATTGCTGAATGTTTAGGTGCTGGTTAAGACATTTTTTTAATTAACAGTATATATAACACGCAAAAGTTTTTTTTGTCAAGTTACTTGATTTTTTTTTCACAAACATTTCAAAAGGTTTTTAAAAAGCACGCTTAGCATGTGACTAGGGATTCATAAATCATATTCATTCAAAATTAATTTTCATTCATTCATCCTTCTATACTGCTTACCCTGTACAGGGTCGCAGGGCCTGAAGCCTATCCCAGGAGGCTTAGGGCTTAAGGCATAGTATATACTGGTACCCTGGACAAGGTGCCAATCCATCGCAGGCTTGCAGGCACACAGCACACACACACACACACACACACACACACACACACACACACACACACACACACACACACTCACTCATTTATACACTATGGGTAATTTTGGATTGCCAGTTATCCTAATCTGCATGTCTCTGTACTGTGGGAGGAAACCAGAGTACCTGGAGAAAACCCACCAAGCACTGAAAGAACATGCAAACCCCGTACACACAGAACCGAGGTGGAATTCAAACTCTGACTATGGAGGTGTAAGGTGACAGTGCTAACCCCTAAGCCACCATGACAAAGACCAAGCCACCGCCTACAGGTGAATTAGTAAAGGTTTATAAACCCACCTGCTGCACCATTATGCTCTCTCTGTGATGGTTACTACTTCTTGCAAATAGCACCTCCGGTGGTCAGTTCTTGCCAAGATATATCCTCTTGAGACCTGAATGTCCTCATACTGTATAAGAACATGACATTTTCTTCCAACTTCATTATCTATATTTATCCTTGTATCAGGACTGTTGGGAATAACCCTTTTGCCAAACTTATTCCTGGTTGAAGACATTGATCAAACCGCTGATCAAACCACATTGATCAAACCGCTGAAGACAATCAGTAGAAAGTGCATGTACACAACAGTAGAGTCCGGGTCTCGGGAGGATATAGAACCCAGTTTGAAGAATTTGCACAAAATATTTAGATTGTGTAATGCATAGACTTTATATTATTAATATTCAGGTGATTTCTTTCTTTTTTTTTTTGTATTTAGAACAAGAATTTCTGGATCGCATTGACACCATCAACAACACTCTAAATGCGATCGAAGGACAAATAGACAGAATTGTCCATCATTCAGGTAATGTAATTGAGAAATGTTTCATATTAACACTAGAGCTGAAGCACAAATCTTTATCATGGTACAATAATCAGTGGTGTCAAAAGTATTCACATTCATTACTTGGGTAGAAGTATAGACACTAGGGTTTAAAAAGACTTCTTTAGA
>JAOVVA010070250.1:0-13335 GCA_028565275.1 Leiocassis micropogon
ACAAACGCACGTCACCAAAGCCCGTGTGAACACTCTCATTGACTCCTATGTGTAGAAAACACTCAGCGCTTCATCCGCGCTCACCGGACGCTACGAACGCCAGAAAAACGCTCGCTCTTAACGCCCGTGTGAACAAGGCCTTTGTTATAAACATTTGGTGTCCTTTGATTTAAAAAAAAAAAAAAATTTATTTCATCATCTTGCCTATGAAACACAATCTTGTTTCATCCCTTCATACAGACAATTTTTTTTTTCCCCCCCAGGACTCAGACTCCATACCATCTGGACCTAAAGCCCCCCAGCAAACCTTTGCAGCGTACCCTGTTCCCAGCACTCAGCAGAGGCCACAGAGCGGGACAAATCCATCAGAAACTACTTCCTCTAATGGACAGGTATAATTGTCTTCCGAGTTCTGTAGTGACTAGTCAGGACAGCAGAGTGCACCATTGTACATGTTGCAGGCGTCCGGTCATAAATTGCATGTTTGTGATATTCTTCTGAGCAAGAGGGTAATGGTGGCTGATTTTTTTTTTTATATATATATATAGCAGTATGATTTTATTTATTGAAGCATTCTTCAGGTGGATAGACATCTTTTGAGAGTTGTCCATTAATAGAACTTCAGTCTACTGGTTAGTCATGGAGGGGAAGAAAGTAAACCCGGCTTTAATTCTTTTTTTTTATGTATTTATTTTTTTAAATAAACTACATTCGGTAACCAGTATTGGAAAAATATTTAAATAAGTGCACCCTTCCTTTTTCTATAATTAATGAGAGAGCAGTAAGCATTGAGGTGTTACTAATGAAATAGATGATAGAAATTCATTAATTTCATTGCTCTGAAATATTGTCAATCTGACCATCAGACCACATGACCTTTTTCCATTGCTCCAAAGTGACACAGTCAGAAAACAGTCTTCTGCAATGTTGCAGGTTCAGCACTATTATTCCAGGTTGTACTGAAGGGTTCTTAACCCAGTTCCAGTAACTTTTTTTTTTTTTTTTTTTTTACATTTAGTTAATTTTTTTAGTTTTCCCTTATTTGCCTGATGCAACCCAGGAATTTGACCCTTCTGAAATGGTGACTTTATTATTATTTTGACCAGGGAGTGTAATTGTGTTGTACTCTGTATTTTATATATCAGATCTGTGGATTACTGTTTCGTGACCTAACGAGTTAGTCTCGGCCTCAGATGCTCCCCCTTTAGTCTATGGATTGGCCAAGTTCTGTTCACTTTTCTGGCCATAAGCTTAACAACCCTAAAGAATAAATTGCACCATGAACTGTTTAAAAAAAAAAAAAAAAAAAAAAATTCTCCTAATATTTGTGTTTTTCGTCCATTGATAAAAGGCATCAAATTAATATCTAGTCTGCAAGACCCTTAGCCTGTACTTTTTGGTGTTTCAGGTGCGGAAGCCCATCCCGGTGTCTCTACCCCCACCTGTACCTGGCAGACCACTGTGTTTGGACGGGTGTGTGCCACTGAGCAATGGATACCGGCTGTCCTCGCCCATCTACCTCGGCCCGCTCCCCGGCCTCCAACACCAGCCTAAGGTAAACATTCACTTGGGCTTTTCACATCTGTCATGGATGGTGGCAGATAACAGAAATGACCACATTGTCCCCATGAGACCTACTGATTACAGGAGATATTTTGGTTTTGCTGAGTGACTTAAACACAAGTACAAAGTTGCACTCAACTAATGTTGGCTAAATAAATTTATTTATATAAGAAACCATTTTTATTTATATAAGAAACCATTTTTTTTTCACTAAGTTAGACTTATTATCTAGGATTAGAATGAAATACTGGCTTCATTCGCTATACATTAATAGTAAATCTAGATGTCCAGTGTGCATGGCTAGCTTTGGAACAAATGCATATTACTAGAAAAAATATTTGAGTTATGTTTTTTTTTTTTTTTTTTTTTTTGTGCGTGTGATTGTGACTTTGTACTTGATTTTTTTATTTTATTTATTTATTTCCCCCCACAATTGGCTTGAAACCTCTTATTGTTTGCAGCATAAATCTACATAATCAGCCATGTCTTTAAAACCACCTACCTAATAGAGTAAGCCTCCCTTCATTAGAGCAAGGACTCAAGAACTTGTGTGCTGTGGAATCTAACTTCAAGTCCATTGCAAGGTGCGGCATCCGTGGATCTGACTTTGTTTGGCCAGCACATCCCACTAATGTTCGATCCCTCTGAGGTTTAGGGAAATTGGAGGCAGCACATTGATGTCTGTCATGTTCCTGAACCGTTTTTTTGCCGTGTCTGGTCGCATTATCCTGCTGAAACAGACCACTGCAACTGGGGAACATCTTTCCCGGGAAGTGGTTTACTTTATCAGCAACAAGTTTATGTAGGTAGTATTTGTCAAAGTAACATCCACATGAGCTTTGAGCACCCATGAACTCGTTGCCAGTTCAATGCTTGTATTTTATTGACCGCTTTTGGAAGATACTATCCTCTGTACACTGCCGTTTTTGAGACTCCTTAACGGAGTTGAAATTTGGCCTTTGTCAAAGACTCTCAGATCTCTGTACTTGCCCATTTTTTTTTTTTTCCTGCTTTCAATGGTTCAACTTTAGCCAGCAAGTGAACAGTCCTTTGCCAATGTATCCCACCACATTAGCCAGCAAGTGAACAGTATGTTCCCAAAGTTGAACCATTGCCAGGTGTGGTCATGTGAGGAAGGGTATTGAATTACAGTTCATTAGTTTTTAAAACTATGGTTTATCAAGGTATATTTATGATTTACAATTTTTTTGTATTTAAAATTTTTTAATGTTAAATATTGTTTTTATTTTTTTTATTTACTTCATCATTTTCATGTCAAGGCAAGTGAGCAGATAAAGATGTCAGATATTTGGTGGTTTGGCCCAGACCTCGGAGGTATAAAAGAAAACTTCATTGATAGAAAGTATAAAGAACACTCCCTCATCGTCATTACCGCACACACACTCACGCACTCATTCACACACTATGGGCAATTTGGGAACGCCAATTAACCTAACCTATAATGTCTTTGGACTGTGGGAGGAAACCGGAGTATCTGGAGGAAACTCACCAAGCACGGGGAGAACATGCAAACTCCATGCACACAGACGGGAATCGAGCCTGGCCCGGGAATCAAACCCGAACCCTGGAGGTGCAAGGCGACAGTGCTAATCACTACACCACCGTGCCGCCTAGTATAAAGAACAATTGCATTAAATTGCTTAATTTGGAGGTAGCCTTGTGCAGATAGAATTATAAAGAATAGTCATTTAGTTACTAGCTCAATAGTCCATTCTCTTTTAAGGGTTTTATTTACCCAGCGACACTGTGATGCACTGAATAGAGTTAGAAGTTAGAAATTATAAATTCCAGTAGGGCTAATGTCTAAAATTCTGATTGTCCTGTTGGATTGATCGGAAGACCATGATCCAGCATTATGGCTGTGAAAGAAAATCAAAGTTTGCTTGTGATGAGTGTTAATTCTGCTTTATTGAGATTGTTTTTTTTTTTTTTAGTTTCATAACGTTCAGAGGTTCGGCCCGAAGGTTCCCGGGGGCTTCGATCCCAGTTTGATGCCAGCACCTCGCACCAGTCTTCCACAGCACAACCGAAACACGTGGCACAGAGGAGGGGGAAAACGGCGCCCTCTAGCCTCAGCAGATAGAACAGCCACAGGTCAAAGGTAGCGATTCCTGTCTCCACACGGTCCAAGCTGCGTATCCACGTCATCGGTGACTGCCATTTTTAAAAAAAAATACTTTCCTTTATTCACTTATTTTTACTATTATTTTTAAATTTTCCCTTTTTTCCCCCTGTTTGTGCCAAACACTAAATGTTCTCATTGCAGCCAAGCTGTATTGGAGTTTAGTAAAACTTGTGCAATATGAGTGTTTTTATAATTTGCCTTTTTAAAAAAAATTTTTTTTAGTTTAGTTATTTTTAATTTATGTTTTACTACTCTTCAGTGTTTACATTTTTGTGTTTGTGTTGTCATGAGCATAAGCCGATGAAGGCCAAGTGTGATGTTGCATCTGTACTCCACTACTTTATCATCATGTCCAAATCCCGAGTCGTTTGTGAATTTTCCTTTTGCACTCAATGGCTTCCCAGATTGCTGGAGTTCAGCTTCAGTACCAGCAGGTGGAGCCACTCACTCTGTGCCAAATTCCTGGGCCAAAGTGTTACTTATGTCACAGTTGCCTGTACCTTTTTTTCCCCCTTTTTCCCTTCCAGCCAACATGTCAAACCTTGTTTTTCATTTTGTTTATTTGCCTGAATTTCTCTTTAATCCTTCTCTTCGTTCTTTCTTCATTCTCTTTCCTTTGCCTTTACAACACAAGGAAATAAGAATGAAGTAATGGCAGTGGTTCCTTTTATATGTAGAATTACACACAATATAAAGGTGGCCTCCCTCACACCTTAACCTGATGACCTTTTGTTATGTATGCTCATCTCCTGCACCGGTAGTTGGTGTCGTTGATTTGTCAGCCTTAACTTCTTATTTGATTTCATTAGTAACCATTCCACTCCACTTGGTGAAGGATGCATTCCGTTTACATTAGCCTGGCCAAAAAGTGGTTCCTAATCCAGTATCCATACCAGATTTCCACAGTTCAACGTCCACACCAGTAGGTGGCACCAAAGATCTGTGCTGAACAATTTCCTTGTTTATTTGGAAGCAAGATGTGCCAAATTTGCAGTGTGAGTCTACCAGACCAGTACCCCAGGGTGAAGGTTCCCCAGGTACCAGTGCCCCAAGAACCACTAGGCCCAATAAAAACATGCAATGTTTCCATCTCTGTTCTATGCAAATGTCTTGGCGCTGATTGGCTGTTAGTCACTGTTGTCTTTATTGTAGTGTCCTCACTGTAATTGTACTTGGGATCACAAATGTGATTTGGTTAAATCATGTGATCACATTTTAAACCTTTTTTTTCCTTTTTTTTCTTTAAACAATGGAACATAAATTCCTGCCCTATCTCAGAAAGTGCTCATCCATTTATGATGTTACAGTTTTTGTAGCATTTGTCCCAAAGATGGAGAGCACCAGACATGCATTCTGACCAACACACACATATATACACACACACACACACACACACACACACACACACACACATATATATATATACATACACACATACACACACACACACACAATTGCTGATTTATAAATGTTTTTTTTTTTTTTTTTTTTTTTTTTTTTTTTTTTATTGCCTTTTTTGCCCCTGGGAATTTTTTATGTAAAGATTTTTCTACAGATTATTTTTAAAATAAATATCATAAATGACCAAATGACTTGTCATTCATTTCATATTTGTATATTAAGGTCTTTACAGTTTCCCTATTAGTTATAAATGTGATTAATTTCTATTGTCCCAGATTAGGAAATTGTACACTGTACGTTATGCAATGCATGGTTTTGTTATACAGAGTTGTGAGATATCAGATGTGGATAAATTAATTATCCCATGGACACTTTTTGGTCCTTTTAGCCCATCTGTACAGAGTTTCTGATCTTTGCTCATGTGGATTCCTTCCATGTTCTGTTTTTACTTACCTGTTAAAACATGCAGGTTGGGCGACTGCTTATGTTAAATTGTCCGTGTGCACGCATGGCTCCTTTTCACCTCACAGGATACCTTGCATGTTCTCCTGGAAATTTAGATTTTTGACCCAGTGCTGGCCCACATGAAGGTTATATACTTCCTGGCTAATAAGTAGTAAAATAAAAAAAAAGGTTTTTATACATTTGTATTGGCTCGCCTTTAATTTTGATTATGGTGGGCATTAACCATGGCATGGTTTCAACATTTTACAGTCACATAATTTATCTGCATTCAGAGTTGCTAAACTTTGTGGTGAGATCTCTTATTGATGGTCAAACCCCTCTCCAGCACATCCCAATCATTTTCAATGTGTGTGAAAATGATTCCCCATACTCAAAGAGCCTCTTTTTCAAGTTTAAATATCATTTATATATTCTCATAATTGCTTAAACTTGATAAATTGGTCATTTTTATTTGCCAAGATAATTTTAATATGTGATAAATATTTTGACTTTTAACACAGCCATGACCAAGGTGCTGTCTTCCTCTTGATTTAATAATCTTTTTATGAATACCAGTTTTAGCCAGATAATCAGCATCTCATAAAGTCATTACAGTCATGACACGCTTCTAAGGTCGCATTTATTTCACCTGAAAGCCCCCTCAGCCACCTGCGCTCTGTGTAACGCTTCCTCAGAGATGCCATACATCTCATTCTCTGCACGTAATGGCCTGTTGGCTTCGATTTCACAAGGTATTATGCTCCAGCTCCAGGATTTTCAGTTTGAGGCCTCCAGACAGCTCTCAATTTTCATCCTCATTTTGGGACCCTTGCTTCATCAAGCTCCATCATAGAATGCAGGCATGCATGCAAGCGAATTTGCAAGCCATGCAAAGTCCCTATAGATTCTAGAGTTCTAAACAAATAAACATAAGTGTTTTATGGCTCTGTCTACACTTTACAGTTACAATAGGAGGGGAAGGTAATAAATCACAATATATCACTATTATGGGTTACTCTGCCCACCACTCTGTGTAGTAGTCTAGAGGCCCCCCCCAATGTCCCACATCAAGGCTACTACTCAATCAGGGTCGGCCGAAGACTATCACATGTTTCCTCCGAATGACGTGACGCCAGCCAACCGCATCTTTTTGAACTGCTTGCTCACACACCACAGGGGGAGGGGGGGTTGGATGGGGCGGCTTAACACATTTTATGAGGTCATTGACTACTACAAACATGGTGCAGAGGGGAAAGGTTGGATGGCGTTCTTACTGTGTTGTCATTGGGATGTCACTGCGTTGTGACCAGGCTTGGGCTATGAACATGATGCTACGCTGTAGAAGACCACATTATGTTCATATTATGTTCTTCTTGTGCTTACCATGTTCATGGCAGGCATTCAGCAGGTCATCAGTACATCCATGTCACATTCAGAGAAATTAGTTTAAATAATGGATAACACCATCATTTCACCATCAGTTGGTAGAAAGACCCTGACATGCTCTGTGCTATTTCATAAAATAGCAACATGATAGTCGAATTGAGAATCTGACAGGGACGTGTATAGAAAATGGCATGACCGTTTTGACCACAAACTTTATGGTCTTCGTCTCAGTGTGACAGGTCCCTAACCTAAAAATTTACACTAAAAAATACAACTATGCTAAAGCTAGAATTTGCAGTAAGGTAAAATGTCCAGTGCAAATTTAGTCTATGCAATTAAAATAAAAATTTAAATGACACATTAAGAAAAAAAAGTATGTGTATTACATGAAAAGTATAAAAAATATAGAACAGGATATTTTCAAGTCACATAAAATGCGTTGTAAATGTAAGAAGTAAACCCAAAGCAGACATATAAATGTAAAATGCAATGTGTAAAAATCATAATCTTTAAAACTGCTTTCCTATGTGAACTCTACTTTGAATAGAAAGTGTTTGGTGCCACATTTTATTGCAGAATATGTAACTGTTTCCTTGCATCTCTTTCTATCATTTCCGTGTCAGTCATGTTGTTCCTCAAATGTTATACAGATCTGTAGTTATGTGATTAAGTACAGAGATTGAAAAATGTTCAAGAAAAAAATAGCATATTAATAACCGCTTAACTCTTTACTTTAAGCATTTATTTTATTCAGATGTTTCAACCACAAGTACATCTCATTTTATTGTTTGTTTGAACATACAACCATTAATAAATTTTATGTTTAAAATTATTATTATTATTATTATTTTTTTAAATTACATCATAAAATACATCTTAAAATGGAGCATCTTTTCCATGTGGCTCTACTGGCTTGTCAAGCTTCTCACCCTAACAGAAAGAGGAAGGCCAGCCACCATGTGGAGTAACATCATTTCCTCCACTTTATTCTTTTGGTCTTTAGACACAGTTTGTGAGTGTATGTATGTGAAAACAGGGAGGTAGACTAATTAGGAAACAGAGAGCTTCTTCTTCTGCATTACATTCACAGACTTGTACAGCAAGTATAACCCTAACTCGATTCATTTGTCAGAAAGATCCCGTTTGGAAGATTCCCACTGGGCAAGGATTTTAAACCTCATGTGTCATGTTATAGCCTTCTGCCAAAGAAACAAATGAACCTACTGCTGTTTATATAGTGTAAAAAAAAAACCCACAATTATACAAGCTTCCAAGATAAAAATAAGAACTAATTATGCCGTTTCTTCCAAACTTTTCATTATGTCTTAAGGTTTACAAATGCAGTTTTCTCCCGTCAGGTCAGCTTGTCAGAAACAATTCACATACATTTTCTACTTCAAGGTAAAAGACTGCACAATTGTCCAATTTGTCTGTCTAGCCTTTCATACTGGTCTAATGAAGGAAGAAAGTAGAACATATTGTGGTACTAAAAAAAAGGCGGGTAGGGGAGTAAAAGATTTTTCAATAACAAAATGTCCTTTGCCTGAAATTATGAGAATTAGAGCTCTTTTCAATTCGATTCAGACGCAACGGCTGAGAGAATATGGCAGAAAAGGGAAAGATAATTAGAATCTCAGAATGTGAACTTGAAAATATAATGTTCTGTCTTATGTATTGTGTGTGTTCTATGTAAGCCTCTATTCTTAAAAAGTTTAGAGGACTTAATTCTTTTCAGAGACTATGAGAATCTAAAAGCTTTTCAGAGGATATGAATGAGCAGTTATAATGGCAAAAATATCTAGACACAGAAGATGAATGCATACGAACATCTGACCTTCATATCGGATCAAACTACATGGGCCAGCCATTGCTCCCCACGTGCATCAGTGAGCCCTGGCCACCCACGATCCTTTTGCCAGCTCACTGGTTTTCATTTCCTGGACTACTTTTGGTGAAAAGTCCAGGACCATCCCACAATACCTGTTGTTTTGAAGTTGATCTGAGCCAGTCGTCTAGCCATAACAGTGTCAAATTTGTCAATTTTTTCTACTCTTAACGCATCAAATTCAGAGACAAAATGTTTACCTGCTGCCTAATCTATCCAACCCACTGGCAGGTGCCACTGAAACAAGATAATCAATGTTATCTATATATAATAGCTCCACAATTATTGGCACCCTTGTGAAAGATGGATAAAACGGTCGTGGGAGAGAAATGAATGTAGTCAATTACCTTCAAAACATGAGTGACATCCATCCTAAAATAAATGTTATCCTTTATCCTTATCAATATACTAAAAGTATTTTTCAGGTGCCACTATTATGTCACAACCAACGATGATGATACTCAAACACATTTTTTTTTGCTTTGATTGTCTATTGGCTATAATAGTTTATTACAAAGTTAAATTCTAACAAAAGAAGGTGTTTAATTAATTTCCATAACAGCACAGGTTTAAATATTTATAGCTGTAACATAAATAAAACATATTTATTTTAATACATATCATATACCAGATACATATGAGCTACTTTATATTAATGCAACAGATGATTCTCAAGCACTTGTTCTACAGACATATACTAATTAGATTAAACAGTTGTTAGTTATATATGAAAAAAAGCATGTAGTTGTTTTGTTTGGAAGACATTTATTAAGCATTTATGGAAGGAGTCTTTAAGTGTCAGCTCCTTGTAAAAGCAAGTTCCCTGACTGAGGAAGTAGTTGCTGTTATTTCTTACATTATGGATTCTATAAAATTTATTTTCCTTATTAGTTGCTCTCTCTCGTTCTCTCTCTCTCTCTCTCTCTCTTTCTCTCTCTCTCTCTGATTGCGGCTTGGAGCAACTAGAAAATGTACCCTGCTCTATTGCAGATGCTTGATTACATTAACTATGAACAGTTAAAAGTGCAATGTGTCATTATGTTATTAATGCTAACTCACCTACTTATAGTCTATAATGCTTTATCCCGTATAAAGTGTCGCGGGGTCCTGGAGCCTGGCCGAGGAAACTTGGGGCACGAGGCAAGGTAAACCTTGGACGGGGTGCCAATCCATCCCAGGGCACACACACGCTCATTCACACACTATGGGCAATTTGGGAATGGTAATTAACCTAACCTCCATGTCTTTGGATGGTGGCAGGAAACCGGATTTGAACATGTACCCTGAAGGTGCAAGGCAACAGTGCCGGTTGTTATTAATAGATTTTTTTTTTTTTTATTGACAAATTGCTATACTGTAAAAAAACCAGTCTACTGTCTCTGATATATTTATAAACTGTTTGCATAATTAAAACAAAAAAGACTTTATGTGTAATGAATGATGAACACTGTATATGAGAATTCCTTTTTACCTTAAATTAAGTCTTACATTTTTAAAATAAAATTACATAAATAATTAAATTATATACGTTAAATTATATTCTAATCTTTTGAGATGTACTGTACAGTATATAACTGCACTGGAACATTTACCTGGCTGTAACACTCTAATCATCTGAGCTCCCTCCATACAATTTCCTTCTACCAATACTTCATTACCACAGTAGAGTTTGTGACATCATTAGCAAAAATAATTACAGTTTACTGCTTATGAAAATAAAACAAATATCAGAATCAATCAATCAAACGCCAACGATCAATAATAAAAAAAGATTTACAATACAGAAATGTCTAAGTTCTGAAAATGTTCTTTTATGCACTCAGTACTTGGTCAGGGCTCCTTTAGATTGAATTACTACAGTACATGCAGCATGGCATGGAGGCGATCATCCTGTGGCACTGCTGAGACATTATGAAGGCCAGGTGTCTTTAATAACAGCCTTCAGCCTGGATGTATTGTTGGATCGGGTATTTCTCATCTTCATCTTGACAATAGCCCACAGATTCTCTATGGGGTTCAGGTCAGGTGGGTTGTCTTGCCAATCAGGCACAGTAATATCATGGCCAGCAAACCAGTTAGTGTTAGTTTTGCCACTCTGGGCAGGTGCCCAAGTCCTGCTGAATAAAGAAATTGGCATCTCCATAAAGACAGTTTGTCAGCAGACGGAAGCATGATGTGCTCTAAAATCTCCTGCTAGCTGGCTGTGTTGACTTGATAAAACAAAGTGGACCAACACGGCACCCCAAATCATCAATGACTGTGCAAACTCATTGGACTTTAAGCAGCTTTTACTGTGTTTGTGTTCCTCTTCAGGCGCTGGAGTGAAAAAGGGATGTGGTGTAAGGGAGGTTACAGTTTATTATATTATATTATGCTGCAAATTCTGTTGATGTATGGTTTAAAGTTTTTTATTTTGTTACATGCATGCACCTGCTCCTCTTGAGGTCTTTGCCTGGCCATGTTGCTTGTGCACATTTTCCTACCGCTCATTTCCTTCCAGTCAACTTTCCATGCATATGCTTCAATACACCACTCTGTGAACAGCCAGCTCTTTCAGCAACGACCTTCTGTGTTGTACCCTCCTTGTCAACTGTCAACCGTCAATTCAGCAGTTTTCCCCATGATTTTGGTTGTATAGTATGTACTGAAGTAGTACAAGTCAAAAGTTTGTACACACCTTCTAACCAAATGTTTTTTGTTCAGTGGTTTATTTTACAGTTTAGAACAATACTGGAGTTTTTAAAACTATGAAGTAACACATACATTGCATTCTGTAATTAAGTGACAGCTACAACAACAACAGTCAGTTGTTATTTTAAGACACAGAAGTCAGCTGTTCTGAAACAGTTCTTGCAAGAACAGTATTGTCAAGTGCATTTGCAAAACCCATCAAGCACAATGATGAAACTGTCTCTTATGAAGACCTTCCTAGGAATGTAAAGACCAAAACTTACCTCTGCTGCAGAGGAGAAGTTTATTTAGAGTTGCCAGCCTCAGAAATCACCAATTAACAAACAGCACCTTAGATTAGTGCCGTTATGAACGCTTTAGAGCATAAATAGCAGATACGTCTCTATATCAACTGTTCAAAGGAGATTATTGCATATTTTGGATGCCTTCAGCATTGTTTTACAGTGTAGAAAGAAATAAAAATTAGGACTGACAAACATATTAGGAGTGTACAAATATATGGAGACAAAACACAATGAAAGTCTGTTAACACTGCAGTTTTATGTATTATACCCCAGTGCTGTTGGTTCAGACTGGTAGGTTGCAGGTGTTGATTCATGTAATTGTTGTAATTGTAATTATTATTATTATTAGGTTATTTATTATAAGGTATTTTTTTTATCTCGTTCACACCAGTGCATCACTATGGGGGTTTGTCCCTGCCTTATGAATTTACAGTTAAATAAAGCTACTTTTTAATCTATTTTATTAAACCAGATCCATGCTGCGTCTGCAGGTTGCAGTGATATACTCTGCTGTTTACTGTAGCTTATTAAACTGGCTAGCAGGAAGTTAATAAGCTACCGTGAGAAGGGGGACATAGCACCAGAAAGGGGAACAGTATTGAAGTTAACTTTGGCAAGCTTTTGTTGCTTTTTAATAGTTATGATTAAACTGACGTTATAGATTGCTTCAACCTTCTATTGGTAAACAGAAGTAAAGGCATTTATACACTGTTGGATATTATTTGGGTTCTCATATGGTGCTCTTCTTCTGCTATAAGAGAGATACATCTTTGATTAAAGCAAAGCCAGTTTTGTATATCCTGTCTCCACTGAATTCAACAGACAGAAATACACGTTCCCTTCTCATGTAGATGAAAATATTCTGTTCAATCTAGACATTTTTATTACATTTACATTTAGGCATTTGTCAGACTTTCTTATCCAGAGCGTCTTACAAAACGGCTTTGAAGTTTTCGTTATTGGATGGATTGTTACACTGGTTGTTAGGTTACAAACTAAATACCATCAGTCAAAACTGTTGATAAGTTGTTGTTTTTTTGGGGGCGATTAACCTGTCTCTGCTTTAATCAAAGAAGTCCTGCCAGGAGCAGTGGCAGCCGGTCAATAAGGGGCGCTGGGGTGCCCCCTTAAAGTTAGGCAGAGAAGAATGCTACTTTAACATGTAATTATTTATCATAATAATTATTTATTTTAATAAGGTAATAAAGTAATTTAGTCACAATATTCCGCTGTATTTCTTAATATAATTAATTTTTTAAATAATTAATTTATAATTAATTTTTGAAAAGCATGTGATTTGAGGCTGAGCTCTAATTGGATTTTTTCAAACCATCCTTCGAACCCTCCCATTTTTGTTTGAATCAATATTGTTTTTAAATATTTGGGCTCATGTGATTGGACCATTTTCAACAAGTCTTATTAATGGTCAGCATATTGTTAGTTAGGCGTTCCATTGGTCCTGGAACGCCTTTATAGGAAAACTGGCTTGACCGTGCATCTTATTGCATACAAGGATCATATTCAGCTATATAAAT
>JAOVVA010070371.1:0-13324 GCA_028565275.1 Leiocassis micropogon
GTATTAATGATCCATTTCTTTGCGTGTGATTGTTTAGTTTCGAGTGTCCGATCTTTATTGTCAATAAAGAAAAGCATAAATTAGAATAGGTACTTTCCTATTTTCCACTAATTTCCTCCCGTATATTGCGCCCCACCTGTCATGTCTGTATTCCCCATTAGTGGGGCGCGCCCCACACTTTGAGAACCACGGCCTTAGACTGAAGAAGCTACTTGGGTGACTAGTAATACATTTTAACTGAACTAGGAAGAAGTCCGGCTGACATGACTCAACTTCCAGATAAACTCACCGGGAAGACTGGGAATCTTCACAGAAATATTTAGAACCCCTCAATCTTTCAAATTGGAATCTTGGAACTGCAGAACACACTCACTCACTTATCTATACCGCTTTATCCAGTGTACAGGGTTGCAGGGGGTCTGGAACCTATCCAAGGTGGCTTGGGGCACAAAGCAGGGTACACCCTGGATGGGGTGGCAATCCATCGCAGGCCAAACACATAGGCGTATGCTCATATGCTCATTCACTCACTACGGGCAATTTGGGATCGCCTGTAACAGTGCTTACCACTACACCACTGTGCCACCTTTGCAAAAATACACTCACTCACTCACCGTCTATACCACTTTATCCTGTATTCAGGGTCGCAGGGGGCCTGGAGCCTATCCCAGGAGGATTGGGGCACAAGACACTCACACACTACAGGCAATTTGGGAACGCCAATTGGCCTAATCTGCATGTCTTCGGACTGTGGGAGGAAACCAGAGTACCCGGAGAAAAACCCACCAAGCACGGGGTGAACATGCAAACTCCATGCACACAGAGATGGCAATCGAGCCTGGTCGGGAATCGAACCTGGACCCTGGAGGTGCTAACCACCACCGCCTGCAAAAATACAATAAATAAATAACTGTAGTACTATATACACAATACTTAATATTCAGTCTATTTGTTAGAGATATAGTGATTTTAATACTGACCTTATGTGTGCATTGTCAGAACACACCTGGTTCAACTTGGCATTGTGTTAGTGAGATGTAGACTAACACTAAGGTTAAACCACCAATCAAATATTTAACATCAGAATACAGTCACTAATAAAGTGATCAAGGACATTTAGGCAATGATTTATGAGAAGCACTTTTTTATGGATTCTTTCTGGGCCAGCCTTAATGGTTCTGTATAGAAGACTCTTATCTTATCTGTTAGGGTTCTGAGTAGAACCCTATTTTTGAAAAATCCTCTAATTATACAAAGAACATACAAAAGCAAAACTACTGAAGAAGATTTATTATGTACTCACACAAATACCAACAAAGAAGCATTATACACTTCATTAAGTATACCCGTTCAAGTGCTTGTTAATGCAAATATCTAATCAGCCAATCACATGGCAGCAACTCAATGTATTTAGGCATGTAGACATCATCAAGACGATCTGCTGAGCATTAGAATGGGGGGAAAAGTGATTTAAGTGAATCTGCATCTACTGGGATTTTTTACCAATAACCATTTCCAGGGTTTACAGAGAATGGTTTAAAAAAAAAAAAAAAAAACATCCAGTATGTGATCTGCAGATCACTTGGTAAAAATGTCTTGTTGATGCCAGAAGTCAGATGAGAATGACCAAACTGTTTCAAGCTGACAGAAAAACAACAGCAACTCGGTTAACATCCTGTTACAGCCCCAGATATGCCGAAGAGCATCTTTGAACACGCAGCATGCAGAACCTTGAAGCAGATAAGCAACTGCTGCAGAAGACCAGGAAAGAAGAACAGGAAACTGAGACTACAATTTGCATGGGATCACCTAAATTGGACAATAAAAGAAAAAATGTGTCTGTTGAGTCTCGATTTCTGCTGCAACATTCAGATGGTACGGTCAGAATTTAAATATAATAAAAATATAAAGAATATAAATAAAAAATAAATTTCATTTCATTTTAACCAACTATATAAACATGACTGAGCAAAAACTATCAAAAAGGTATTAAATTTAAAGACCTTTTAAAAATTAATTGTTGTCAAAAACAAATACGGATTAAAACTTATTTACAGATAAAAACTATATAAACACTTATTATTTAAGAAATACAATTACAAACTCTAATACCACCCTACATGCTGGAGCTGACATGACAAATCGTCTCAGACCCAAAGAAACTGGAAAGAATGGAGCTATCATCATTCTCTTTGCTCTAGGATGCAACTGCAATGCAGTTTTGATCGCTGCCAGGAAATTTAGGTTCTTACTTGAAAATAACCTGTGCATCATGGAGCCCTTATCTTTTAAGGAGATAACTGTGGCCTATAATTAAGAAAGGGAGATATTAGGACAAGAAAGTATCCTTCATTTCTGAGCTCTTTTGTCTTAATTGATGGGGAAATAATTTCATTTTTCAGATATCAAATGAAACCTGACTGCCTAAAATAGCCTAATCTCTTGTTATATTTTGTAGTTAATTACACCTTACCCTGCATTTCGTACAGTTTTATTCTTCTCCAGCCTGACTATGGTTCGGTTAAATTTTATGAACATGTCTTTCCAGTATTCGTATCAAAGGGGAAATTCCTGCTACTTATTGTAGACTTTTAATTAGGTTTGGATTTACTACTTCGTGCTTCCTCCAATGCTGTACATTCTTGCTGTTTTTATTTTTGCTGGTTACTGAAGTTTTAGCATTTAGTATCGCACATGATCTAGAATTAAAAGGCATATCTATTTTAGAGAGAGTCATTAAGATCGCTCAACTAGCAGATGATACTGTCTTATTTTTACATGACAAAACTTATTTGCTCGTGGTCTCTAAAGGTCTCTAATCGTGGCTTTTCTCTAATGCTTCTGGTCTAAAATTGAATGTTCCCAAATGTTACTTATTGCCACTCTATGATTTTACAGTTAAATATTTGGCTATCCCTATAATCAAAAAATGTTGTAACTAGACAAAACTTTATTTTCCTAGGAAAGATCAATCCTTCCAAAATTATTGTCAACTCCTGGCTTCAAAGGGTTCTGAGGATGGTTGGCAAAGGCCTCATATATAAAGCGGATGGACTTTCACACTTTGTTTACCCCTCCATCTCTTATTTGTTAGTGACAATTGATAAAACAAACCACATAAACTTAAAAAGGATGTGCTCTCAGGCTGTAAAACTCAGATTTAAAAAAAAAAAAATTATTAGACTTCGCTAACACTATTAATACTTTTGGAGTTAATTGGATTAAAAGCTGTCTTGCAGTGTGATTCATTATAGTTATTCATTCCAAATCATATATTTAACATGATAAGCATCGTCTCCTATGTTTTAAAATGCAATTATTCTAAATTACCAATTATTTTAAATAAATTTTTGCCAGCAAAGTCTTCTCTTCTCACCTTACAAAATGCTCATTTGGAAGAATGAAAAATGATGGTAAAATATTATTTCCTCATTTGAATCCACCTATTACAAGTTGCTTTTTCACTTTCTCATTGTAAATGATGTGGTTTTTAATGAGCGGGATTATTGCTCGGTGAAATGTTTATCCAAATGTTTATTCTTGTGTTTATATGTTGCTTTTCAGATGCTTCTATGACGATGAAAAAATTATACAGACGTTTTTGTGAGTTGTTGTGACGTAATTTGCATATAACGGTAAGCGGTAAAAATGTAAATAAAAGCGGTAAAAATGACAAAAACGTTTGCCCTACGTGACACATCAGAAATCTGCCTGAGCCCTTCCCCCGCCGACACACACCGACACGACAGCCATATACGGGCTGGTTGGGTTTTTTTTTTTTATTATTATTATTTAAACGGTCATTAATCAAAGTTGCGTTTCCGGCTGTCCCGGTTAATATAAACACAGTAAAAAGCCGTAGTGCAGTGCTTTAACCTCCTGTGGAGATCAGAACGTATGGGAACGCAAGCGACTGATCCACCTATCCATTGTTAATACACGTCGACTCTTTAAACACAGCATTGCTCGCACGAGTTCTACTCTACTAGTTTTCTCAGATCATTTCTCAGTGAAGTTCTCTAACCTCCTAGGACGTTTCAGTAACCAGTAACAACAACAATGGGTGAGATCTGTTCACAACTTTTTCAGATTACAGTTCTTTTTTTCTGACTTTGTTTCCATTACTTGATTGTATTTTTGAAAAAGTTTTGCATAATGATCAATTTTGCTTAAAGTATTTTTAGTCATCATTAGAGGTTATTTTTTCATTTTTGTTGTGTGTGTGTGTGTGTGTGTGTGTGTGTGTGAGAGAGAGAGAGAGAGAGCCTGAGCCTCTGAGCTCTCCAAAACTTTCCAGTGGAGGAATTTGTTTATTTTAACCATAAGGAAAGAATGGCTTGGTGTGTCCTCCGTCTCCATACGCTTACTTGCCAACTAGGACAGAGAAGCACTTACACACTCAATGGAGTGTTTAATGTTCTCTAGTTTATTCACAGAAAATGTGTGAAAAAAGTTTTACATGTCATCTCCCACTGTTGCATGAGCCGTTCACATGTTTTATGGAAATCTTTGGAATCTAGAGGGTAATGAACCATGAGAAGTGTTGCCAGATAAGGAATGAGCAGGAAAAGGGAAAACAAAGAAAGAAAGGAAAGATTAACATTTTTGAGAATTTGAGAGAACTAACACTTCATTGGCCAGTTTAAATTTGAGAGGGAAAGTAGACTAGGGGAACTGGCATGGGAATTAGACATTCACAAGAAGAAATTTAAAGCACTATACAGTACATGTTTAACAAATTCTTTTTTTTGTTTGTTTCTTTATGTCCACTCAGTTCCATCCAATTATTTAATGCAAAGATGTATTTGATATGTTTTATATCAACAAATCACAATAAATTATGATCACTTTAATGGCTGAAACTTTGAATAAAATATAAAACAGTTAAAATGTGTTTGTCTGTGGAAAACATGGCTGACACAAAGCTGAAAAGAAAGCAAACAGTAACTGATTCTGCAAAAAAGAGACAGAATACGGTACATTGTAGAATCAATGTCAAGTTCACACAGGACAGCAGATTTAAGAGTTCTCACAGGATTTTTACAAACTTTTCATAAATTTGCATGAATTCACTAAGATTCAGCATTACTTTACCATTATTTTTGTTGAAGTTTCAAACCAAAATGTAATGTTTATATATTCCTACATCATATACTGTACTGTATATTATACCTTCAGTCTTCACGTGTCTTATTTTATGTATACACGAAAAAGGGCAAAGATTTGACAAACTTAGTTCGATAACTTTAGTTCTCTTGTTTATTACAGCGATGCCCACTACTTTAATATTTTGTATTTAATTATTATTTTATACATGGCAATTATGAAAGCATTGCCAGAATATTAATTCATGTAATATTTATTCTTCTGTGAGTTTTACTGCAATGTTTTAATTTTGGAGGGAGAGTTGATTTATGGTAAAAGAAGGAAAAGTGTGGCTGCATTTATCTACATGACTTTTAAAGACATGTAAAGCACTTTAAAATTTGTAAGCAAAGATGGTTTAGCTATTAATACATAATTTATAATTTGTTAACTCTCCTTTAGCCACTTTAAGAGCAGCAACACAGCTACGAGGGTTATTCCTGACAGGTGTTCGAACAGCAAGAAGACATCTTTCAGATGGCCCAGGTCGATCAGGTCGTGACTCCGTTGATGTTTTACCCTTTCTTTTTTTTTAAATAATTCTGTCAGGCAGCACAAAGGCTTAGTTCTGTCACCCCTTTCCTCCAGGGTTTGGGGTTCAAATCACACTTGTGGTTTGTGTGCATGACATTTGCATGTTTTCCCCCATGCATGGTGGGTTTGCTAGAATTATGTTAGTGGTAGACATGGCTATTTCAAGATTCTTAGTTGTTTGTCTCTGGGACAGTCCAACCTCAGATGGACCAACAATCTGGCTTGTTTGAAAATCAAATGTTTTCACTTCCAGGCATGCTTAAAGATGGGTTTGTTCCAATCTGAAAAATTAGAAAATTTTTTGTTATAATCATAGCCACACATTTTGGTGCATATGTTTGAGACACAGGCCATGGGTGGCTATTCTTGCATGTCTCTTTATATTGCTTCAAACTATAGTAAACACAATTTGTACTATTTATTATATTTATATTAATAAATGCGGACATGTTTGTCTCTTTAACCAGTATAAAAACAGTTGGATTAAGTACTATAGTACTATAGTATAGTTAGAAGTGATCTAGAACGTTAAAGAGAAAGTGTAGTGTCAATGCCTCCCCATCCCCATTCACCCAACAGCCCCAGCTCTCTTTATCACAATCCCCTTACTCAACCTCTACTGTATGCTACTAATTAACTTTTTTCTCCTTTATTGCAGTTACATCTTCATCACGTACTAACCATTTACCCTGTGTTTTTGTTTCAGCTTAACTCTAACTCTGTATCAAGTTCACACCCTTATCACACACTGACCAATTCCCTGTCATTTCGTTTTAACCCTAATAAAGAACATATTTAATATTACAAATAAAGTGACACTCCACAAAGACATTTCCTGCTACCTCGGTTTACCCAGTTTGCCAGATGTACATTGAGTGTATGCACTGCTATTAATTTAAAACATATCTTTCAATACCGTAAAGAAGAATAAATAATACCCATACACTGATTTTGTTTTAAACATTTTGTTAAAAAAAATTGTAAAGTAAATTTTTAGCCTGCAAATTGGGTTTCCTTCATGTACATGTTCCTTCTGTTAGCGTTTTGCTGTTTTGAGGAATCCTAAAATGAGCTATGAGTGCAGCTGCCACAGTTGTGCCTGTCACACATGTACAGTAATTACAACGATACCCGCATGATCACATGGTCAAGTGAAAAAGCAATGTTGACAGCTTGGCAGGACAAGTGGTACACACCCAAAAAAAAATGCTGATTAATAATGCAGAAAAAAAAGAGTATCCTGAGAGTTAGTTCGCATACAGCACTGTTTTAAAGAAAAATACATGATTTTTTTTTAAAGTAAAGCAAATTATTCACTTTTTTTTTTTTACAAATTAGTTTATAATTTATAATATATACCACCAAGTTTGCTTTATGATCATTTTTATTCTACTGTATCTTAGTTTCAATGAGAAAATCATTGATAACTGAAAACATTTAAACTGAAAATCTTGCAGCACAGTACAGTACAGGGAAGCTGCATGCATGTGTTCACTAAGCTTCGTAATTTACATCAAAGTTAGTCATTGAGCAAACGAACAAGGATTAAACTAATTGTGGGTGCACCAGGTATTAGTGTTTTTCCTGCTCTGCCACACGACAGGGTTTTTTTTGGGGGGGGGGGGTTTGCAGGATTCAAAAACATCTGCAGAGAACAATAGCAAGCTATCAGCAGAATGCAAAATAAAAAAACTGAGTGGTTAATAATTGTTTAAATAATAAATTAAATAGAAAGAGCTGTTAAACTCTGAATCCCTTGAATTAACTTATTTGATCTATTAAATATTATTTTAAAAGCTGTCTGATTCAGGCATAAATAGTGAGAATTTTGGTTGAACTTTCAGAAAGATCTAATAGCTCCAATAACAAAATATGGCAGTATGCATCCTGTAGTTTGATAGTGTGCATATTTTCAACAGTTAGATGTTCAACTGATTAATCTACACTATACTGAGAAAAACAGCAAAGAATGTAAACACAGGTGTGGAGAGAATGAATGTGGTGCTTTTTAATGGATACAGTAGCTGCAAACACACAGAGCCCCAGAAAACCTGACTCATGTTTTGCTGAAAATATTTCTGGTCTCTCTTTCTCTCTGTGTGTTCTTTGTGTTGTAGCCAATAAGACGGTGCTGATTGTTTACGCACATCAAAGTCCGAAGTCTTTTAACTGTGCGGTGAAGGATACAGCTGTGAAGGCTCTCACCGATCAGGGCTGTAAGGTCACTGTGTCGGATCTCTATAGCATGAAATTTAAAGCTGTAGCAACTGCTGATGATATCAAAGGTGAGCAAACCTTCAACTTTAATAAATGTTCTTTAGTGTTTGTGCGAGGGGCGTTCAAGTCAAACCGGGCCTTGTAATGAAATTTCTTATGAATGAAGGAATCAAACTGATGGAAATTTACAGATGACTTCAAGCACAGTACAGTAAAACATCTAAATGGTGCAAATGTTTTCAAGTAGGCTGTACGCCAATGAATGATGATCCCTCAAAGCCCTCTGCATTCATTCCAGTATAAATGTCATGAGTAGAATGCCTGAGCCTTGAAAATCGATGAATAACTTGTCACCAACTTGTGAATGAGATGCATCTGTGTGTTAGAAATGTATATACAATTATTCACCAACACCACTTGCACAGGAACTTGGCTGAGAGTTATTGCCACTTCCCCCGTACAGCCCTGACCTTGTTCAAAGCCATTTCCACATATTTGGACCATTTAAAGGAGTTCCTGGGAGGCCAGCGTTTCAGATGTGAAGCAGCCAGTCCGACACCGAGTTTTCTCACGGGGTACTGAGAAAACTTTCTACGTTGATGGTA
Organism: Leiocassis micropogon; assembly: GCA_028565275.1. Lineage (NCBI taxonomy): Eukaryota > Metazoa > Chordata > Actinopteri > Siluriformes > Bagridae > Leiocassis > Leiocassis micropogon. The sequence goes on from JAOVVA010070371.1 coordinate 8,502, forward strand.
TCTAAGCACTAGTGAAATACAGGGACGATGCATTATTGTAGCAGGGGATTAGATAGAGAAATAAAGGTAGTTTTTACGCTCATAAGTATCCAAAAGTCCTGGTTTGACTTGAATACCCTTGTAATTGTGTTAGAGAAATGACCAAACTCACTTTTGGCCAAACATAGAATATGATAATTCCATTTTGCCAACACTAGTGTAAGGATATTATAATATCTTATCTATGCAGTCTGGCCATGAAAATAATTTAAATTACCATTTAGCTGCAAGCAATATCATTTATATGAATACATCTGGTTGATTAATGCATATGTTGTAAAAGAGGAGGATGTTCATCTGATGATGAGCCCATTTCAGATAAGTAACTATGATAACTAACTTTTTTGATGCAGTTTTGTGTTTGCGAATTAATTAAAAGTAACTCTGGATGTAGGTCAAAACACAAACAGGTAAAAGGGTCAAAAATAATCTATTTGTTATACTTTACAGCATTTGATCACTAATGTGATTTAAATTTTTCATTGACTTGGTTGAAGGTAAGCTGGAGAACCCTGAACACTTCTCCTACAATAGGGAGACTACGCTTGCCTGGAAGGAGGGAAGACTGACTGATGACATCAAAGAGGAGCAGCGTAAAGTGGAGCAGGCTGATCTCATCATCTTCCAGGTCCCTTCTTATGCCTCTCTCATAGTTTTGTCCTCTTCACGCCATGCTCATGGCATTAACCTCAATATATTAGGAATGTGAGACAAAAAAATAAGTATTGTTTTTGAATTATTTCAGTTTCCAGTTTACTGGTTCAGCATGCCCGCTATAATGAAAGGCTGGATGGACAGAGTGCTTACTTCCGGATTTGCTTACACTATAGAGAACCTGTACGACAATGGCATGTTCAAGGTCTGAATTGCACACAATCACAGAAGCTACTATAAAATATTATACGTTTTTATATTATTATTATTATTATTAAATATTATTATTACGGTTTTTTTTTCATTATTTTTAGTTTCAACACATTAGACACAGCTATTTGTTGTCTGATCATTAAAGACACATTAATACTAGATACAATTGTTCCATCTTGCATTTTATGCTTTGGTAAGAATAAAATAATCAGTCCACATCATCTTATGTTTGTTTCTTTTTGTTTGTTTATAATTTTCAATTGCTTTCAAATGGAGTTAATATAGGGTCAATCTGGACTCATCAGACCACATGACCTTTTTCCATTGCTCCAAAATCTTTATGCTCCCTAGCAATCTGAAGCCTTTTTCTGATTAGCTCCACTAACAAGTGTTTTTCTTATGGCCACACAGCTGTTTAGCCCCAACTCTGTGAGTTCTCATTATACTGTACTGTACTGTGTGTGTGTGGAAATTCTTACTTTTACTATCAAACATAGTTCTGATTTCTACTGTTGATTTTTTTAAGAACATTTAAGTGATCTTAAATCGCTGTGCTAGACCAGTGGTCAGTGGTCAAAAATGAGGTCAGCTGATGACCTGACTATACTCAGACTAATATATAAAGGTTTTTCCATCAGTGGATTTATTTATTTTTTCCTACCTGATGGCATCGACATATCCCAAGATGACAATGTCAGGATTTATCGGGTTCAAATAGTAAAAGAGTCGTTCAGGAATCATGAGATGCATATCTTTTTCACACATGAGTCCTGACCTTAACCCCATTGAATTTGGGATCTGCTGGAGAAGGGGTTATGCAGCGGTCCTATCATACAAGATACCTGGAGGGAAATTACTGTGACTGTGGATCGAAATAAATGTGACATTGCATAAGTTTATCAAAACTATGCCATGGCTGTAATCAAAGTAAAAAGTGGTCCAATTAAATATTACAATGTGATTTATTTATTTATTTATTTTCCCCCCTTTTGTTTTATTTTTTGCTCTAGGTATTAATTATAATTTATATATGACACTAGAAACTATTGTATAAAACTATTGTTGCGCTTCATGTATTTTGCATATTCCGCTCGAAATCATTTTAGTCATGTTTGACTTATATTTTAGAATAAAAAGGCCATGTTGTCATTCACTACTGGAGGAACTGACACAATGTACCTGCCAGACGGCCTCAATGGAGACATCAATGTTTTACTGTGGCCCCTACAGGTGTAGTAGGTTTTTTTAATTTGACACTAGACTAGGCCTAAATTCTGAATTTCTTGTAACAGAACCACTAAATAAGAAACATCTTTTTTTTGCAGAATGGAATTCTACGCTTCTGCGGTTTTCAGGTTCTGGCCCCTCAGATCTTCTGGAGTCCTGCACACACTCCTGCTGATGTGAGAGCGACCTTGTTGGAGGGGTGGAAGAGCAGGCTGCAAAGAATCATGAACGAAAAGCCGCTATCCTTCGCGCCCACTGAGCTCTTTGATCTCAGCTTCCAGGCAGGGTTCAGACTCCGGCAGGATGTGAAGGAGAAGTATGCCTCTAAACCATACGGCCTGACCACAGCTCACCATCTGGGAAAACCACTTCCTCCAAACAACCAGACCAAGTCTGAATGAAGCGCCACCTGAGCCAACTGATCAAACAATTATGAAGATGTGTAGTTTGTAGCCATGTCATAAATCAGCAAATTTAAGGGATACACACAATTAACCCAAAATATCATTTAGATTTTCATTCTTTTTATTGGGAACTAATCCAAGTTCAACCTTATTTGTCTAATGCAAATATATCCACACGTTTCTACAAATAGTATGGACTACAACTATGCTGCTGTAACGTAACACTTCGCAGATGTTCTGCATATTAGCATTATGTACAGTAAAAAATATTTGAAATCGCCACATTTGTGTTTATTTAACATTAAAATGAACCAGGTTGTTTTAAAAAGCATTTTTTTTCTCAATGTGTGTCCATTTTACAAACCCCATTAACATCTACAAACCACATACAAGCAGACTTTCTTTACGGTTAACTGACAAAGAAACCCTATCAGATTTGGCTTTTGCTTGGCTACACCAAATAATCCACAGTTCAAGATTGCACACTAATCCATAGAGAATCTATTCCTGATAGCTGAAAGAAGGCAAATATTACATATTTAATAAAGAGGTGGATAAACCAGATAAGGTTTGACAGCTCTGAATGAATAAGCTTCTTTGTGGTAAGGTTAGTGAAGGCCAAGATATGCACATTTAAACTATGTAATCCAAAGCAATTTGGTGTTGAAGTGGGTAATGTCAGTGCTTCACAGTTACCATATGTTTTGCACGACCCCCGAAATTGCACATAGGGCTCTGGTTTTCTTTCACTTTTAAAAACTTGACTGTTGGTAGATTGTACTGTAGGTGTGTTTATGTGTGCATAAGATGGCGTCCTATCCAGGGTCATGTGCCTAGATAAGCTTCAGCTAAATGAATATCACAAAATAAAAGTTAACTGTTATACACAGTGGTGGGCAAAGTGCACAAAGTCTACAGTGAGTAAAAGTAAAGTAACAATACTTCAGGTGAAATATTATTCAAGTAAAAATAAAAATCCTCCAATTGCATTTCTACTTCAGAAAAAGTATGGAAGTTCTGAGCTTGTATAGTTCTCTCACTGCCAGACTGTAAAAGTGCTGTTTGTGTTGCTGTTTGAAATCATCTCTGCTTCTGATTTAGCTACTAATACAACTACTCAAGTACAGGACATATACACAAAAAACTGTACTTAAGTACAATAGCAAAATAATGTACTGTATTCAGCAACCTTCCATCTCTGATTACACAACCGAATTTTAGTATCAGGTCAAATGTTCAAGAGCAATTAGCAGTGGAATGTCATAAAAAATGTGTTTAGTATCGAGGGTATGAAAAGGTGTACATAGGCACATTCCCTGGCCCTGAGCTTCTAAGCCTTTTGTGCAACATTGCAACTGGTTCAAGACTGGACTACTGCAACTCACTCCTGGCAGGTCTGCCTTCCTGTCCATCGTTCTAGACGCTTTTCTGCTCTGGCACCTAAGTGGTGGAATGAACTTCCTCTAGATGTCCGTACAGCTCTCTGAGTCTCTGGCAATCTAGTACAGAGTCTCTGGCACTCTTTAAATGACGAATTAAGACATATCTGTTTCTTCAGTACCTGGGCTAATTCAAAAAAAGAAAATAAAAACTTCCCAACAGTGCTTGACTGATAGTACTTAGTAACCCAGTGTAATGATCTATCCAATGATGAATCTATGAAGCACTTTTGTAAGTCAACTAAATGCTTTAATGTAAATGTAGCGCAAATGTCATTGCTTAATGTTCCGAAAACATGTTCTAAGTTGATAACTTAAATCAGATACATTCTTTTTCTAAAAACATCTTTGCATATTAAATTGTTATACATTAAACTGAGTGAGTCAGAATTCTTTATATATGAATTATGAATTATTGCATGTAAGAGCTTACACTTGTAAGCTAATAAAAGGAAGAGGACTGGACTTGTGCATCTCCCTGCAGCATATTAAATTCAAAAGAGGTAAATACATCTAAACTGCAGAAAAAACATTTTTGACAACATTTTGTAACGCACAGTGGGATTTCGATGTACATGTGCACAGACATACATACTGTACATAAATACATGTGGCTGTGTATGTACAGCCATGGCCAAAAGTTTGACAAGTGTTTTTAGATCTTTTTGTTGGATTTTACTACGGTATACTGAATACATACATACATACATACATACATACCAGTGGCGATTTCTTTAAGACTGCAAGGGAAGCTCAGCTTTTGAAGCTCAACAAAATTAATGGTCAAATTATGTACTATTGTATTAACATTTTATTGACTAAAAATGCGTTAGAAAACGTTCATCTC
>JAOVVA010070481.1:1898-13319 GCA_028565275.1 Leiocassis micropogon
AAGTTTGTGTCCAAACTTTTACCTAGTACTTTATAAATACTTGATATTTTCTACTCTACCCTGAAGGCCATTGTTATTTGTTCTTTTTAGCTGCAATGGCATTTATTTTATCTTTGGTTGTAACTGTAAGATGACTAACCTTATCTTTGGTATTTTCTTTCATCACTCTGTATGGGAACCAAGTGTGTATTTTTACCATGGTGAATAATTTAAACGCTGCTCAATGTTTTTTCTTTATCCAAAGGCCAGATTTTTTTTAATTTAATTTGCATAAAAATAAATCTTGCTTTCTTATCACATTGTTTAACTTAATGCCAATACACTCTACAAAGGGCATTCTGCTCACTGTCTGATGCTGATTATCCCATATCTTTTTTTTTTTCTAATTCCGTGTTATCTCTGGTAGTGAGTGGATGCTTGCAGCTTTTGCCTTAACATTAGAGTCACCAATTGACAAATTCCCCAGTTAAACAGCCATAAAATTTGGACTGGAATTGCAGGTGACCATTTTTTAATTTAGAACATGGCCAGGCTGAATGATGTTATCTAATCTTATTTCAGGTGACTCTTGAAAAATATTATGTACACTGTAATTGGTATCAAGTCATTAAATGCACAACACTACATTTCCCTCTACTGCTCAGAGACTGCTCTATAGCCAGGAAGTAATTTTTAGATGATGAATGAATATCTATATAAATAAAAAGGTTTTTGTCTGTATGTTTGTAAGAACTCGCTCTTTCAGTGAAATCTTTACGTTTCATACATTAGAGCAACCGAAACCAGTCTCAGAAAAAAATCTGTCTGTATCTCTATCTGTCTGTATATCTGTATGTCTGTCCAGCCATATTATATCACAGCATCTAGCATTTTTTTTTTCATCAATGCAGTGCATTTGCCTTGAGCTGGGCGTGGCTATATGCATCGCTCAACAGAGCCAGTCAACACAATAGTTTACTGTATATACACAAAGTATGTGAACCACAACGGAAAGATGATAATGCACCTACAAGCCGGCAAAATCCCCTGTACACATACAATAGTGCGACTCATCACGGCTCACTCCAAATTAAATTGTCGAGTAGAAGGGATGTTATAAGCTGTTTTGTGCCAGATTATAAACCCCAAGGTTTAACAGTGTACTACGCACACTGGGTGGGTGCAACTTAAATCGACTGCTAAACAGAATTTAATCTAACTTTGGCAGTACTTAGATATCTGCCTGACGTTTAACCTGCACCATAAGTGAAATTAAAATGGACAGCAAAAGCCAAACGTTATTTAATAATCTACTTTGAAGTAAGCTACTAATAAGCTACTTGCTTAAAGTAAACAAACACCTGCACCAATAGATATTAATTAGACAAGCTAAAATTAATATTTTTAATGGGGTAAATTTATATTGTCACCACTGAAATAACAGCGCTGAAGTGGTGAATTTTAACGCACAAGTCGTAAGAAACTCAACTGCAAAATTTTATTTCTTTGCATTAATGAGTGAGGCAGAGAGTTTTGCCGTACAGAAAGACAGGAAGACATGTACGTGAGCTTCAACCTGAAATAATAATATCACTAATTACATTAAAGCTTATCTTTTTAAATATTTTTACAAACTCTTTTCCTGTCAATGCTAGTCTTAAATAAAATTACAGCCTGATCTGTAAAATTGCTGTATATTCATAAAAGCGATACACTCATGTACTTTAATTCATTAATCAATTGTAGAACAGGAGATGGCAGAAATGTATTACATAATTATAATAATGCATATAACCTTCAGTCTTGTTGCTGGACACAAGACACACAGCTTGTTGGTGAAAAAGGTTAAAAGAGACTGTCCAGACTGATTCAAGCTAACAGAAAGATTACAGTCATCCACTTGGATTAATTGTGAATAATCATGATAAGCATAAAAGCATCTCGGAGTGCACAACACATTGAATATTGAGGCTGATAGGCTGCAATAGCGAAAGACCATGTACAGTAGAGGTCCACTTCTGTCAGGCAAGAATAGAAAGCTGAGACGGCTGTGGGCACAGGATCACCAAAACTGGACAGGTGGAGGCACCTGTGAGGCACACCGATGGCAAGGTTAGGATTTGTCACCAACAGCGTGACTCCATGGACCCAACCTGCTTTGTGTCAATCTAGAATGGGGAAGGTGGTGTAATGGTGTGGGAAATGTTTTCTTGGCCCAATTCTGGTCTCCTAATGTACAATACATTCAAAAAAAAAATTATAGATTAAGCATCATAGGTTATGTGACTTTCGCTTTTCACCATCGTTGAATTTTCAACTGGCTATTTCAGGCATGAAAACACACTGTGCCACAAAGCAAAAGTCAAAACTGATTTCATGAACATGACAATGAGTTCATTGTTCTTGAGTGGCCTGAAAAAGATCTGAATACAATAGAACACATATGGGATGTGGCAGAACAGGAGAGTCACAGCATAAAAGTGCCCTTGAAAAATCTGCAGGAATTGTCTGATGCAATCACGTCAACATCGACCCTAATCCCAAAGGAATGTTTCCAACATTTTTGGCTGTTTCAAAAGCTAAAGGAAGCCTCTCTGCTCAGTGTTTGATAAATGTATAATAGTCCAATGTTAAAGCAAGCACATTATGTTCTCTTTTTAACAGTTAAAGTGATCTTGGCTTAGGAATAATTTTGGAAAATTGGTTTTGGAGCGGAATGAAATAACCGGGCTCCGTATCCATCCAGTGTTTACCACTGAACTGAGTTCATCTGGTTACAATACTCACACTGTGTATGGAGGAAAGAAATGTGTGGGGCTTCACCAACACTATGGAAGTTATGTGGCAGCGTTTCCTCTTGCAGACTCCTTCTGAAGGGCTACAACAATGCATTTTATCTACATAAAAGGAAAGAAAACTAGTCCAAATGAGTATCAGCTAGAGAAAGAATATTTCCATTTCACAGATAATTTATAGCACTATTTCTCAAAAGCATAACAAACTTAAAAGAGCATATTTATCCATCACTGGGAGCTATGCACTCTGTTCTTGAGAGATTTTTTCTGCACAGCTGCTGTCTGTCTATTTCTGATGATGCGCGGTTTGTTGGGGGACTCATCCTCCTCCTCCTCGTCTTCCTCCTCCTCCTCCTCCATAGCTGAATGTGAAGCCTGAGTCAGTCCATTAGAGCTATGCAGACCCAATCTGCTCATAAAGACAACCATTTAATTAGAGCTTCTGTCTCAGCCATGTTGGACAGAGTTGGGCATCAGGGAATCCAGGCACCTGAGGCATGCATCGTAGCACTTTTAGCACTTTTATTTCTGTGAGACAGACACTATGAAAATGGCTGGACTGAGAAATTGTTTTTGTTTTTTTGGAACTGTATCTATGTACGTATATAACATAACCATATTTCCTGTTAAGGATTTTTAATATAGTTATGTCTGTGTTCCAGGTCGTAATGTGCAAATTATTTTACTTCAAACACATTTTTTTGTGTGCGTGTGTTCAGAAGTACACAAACAAGCAGGAATTAAATAGACACCCATACAGTAGTTTTATGGAAAAAATGCACCATTTGACAAGTAGGCTTTAGCTGTTTATACATTATTAATACTTTGACTTTCCTTGAGTGGCTTTAAGAGAAACAACCCATCTGCTGTAGTTATAGAAGGAGAGGATTGGTCTCTACAGGTCTTAAAAACATCACAAAGACATCTTTCAGAAACACCATGTCGACCTGGTCAGGACTCTCTTGAAATTTCGCCCTTTTCTTTAAACTTACCTATAATTCTGTTAACAGTAGAAAGAGGTATTTCAAGATTCCTAGCTACTTGTCTCTTGGGTTATTACACCTCTAGACTTTTAAACCAGCCAGGCTCTTTGAAATCATGCTTAAAGATGGGTAAATTTCAGTCTGAAAAGTCATAATTTATGATTGCATTATTTCTAATTACTAAAGGTAAAATAATAAATTGATATTTAAATATGTTAAAATGAAATGTTACACATTGCCATTTAATATGCTTGTCTCTGAAAGTTGAGATACAGTTTTGGACTAAAAAGTTAAGACAAATTAATTAAGTACATTTCAACTAGAATGTAAAGGTGGAAAGGCTGCAACTGCGAATAGTCGTGAGGGTGAAAAAAATCATTCTATAATATAATATCCTTGGGTCTTAAAGCCAGAACAAAAAAATAATTAAAAGCAATCCATCCACAAAGTTTACAAATCCATTTAAAGTTCTGCAAATGCACGTGCAAAAGTTCATGACCCATGACCTCAAGTACAGTATGTAGTCCAGTTTTGTGAGGACAAAATAAACTTCAGCTAAACAAAGTGAAATCTGCACTTTGTGTTTTACCTACACATGAGGTACTGCCCAATACTGTATACATGTATGAAGCATTTGATCATTAATAAATTGTTCGTAACTGAGAGTGAAGTAGGCGGAGAGATAAAAGATTCTCTTTGAACCCTTTTTCATTGAATTCCTACAGCTTTTAAAGCGTCTGTTCAAAGTCAATAGATGCAGAATGCAAGACCTGCAGCCTAATTGTGCAATTCAATAAAATGATATTTCATGTGCAGACAAATACTTAATAAATATTTATTATTTATATATATTATAATCTTTTTAAATATTCTTTACTCACCTCTGAGTTAGAACAGCCTTTCATCAGCTGTCTGCTGTGACCAATCACATTGTCTCTTGCATCAGCTAGATAATCAGTTGAAGTTCGACAATATATATGACAAATATACCACAATATCTGAAGTGTGGAAATGGCAACCCTCGTTCTGCTGATTCAGGCAAAAGACCTGAACAAAGTGGACTGTGTGGTAAATATTCTTTATATTGTGATTTATTTTATTTAGCTTTTTTTTTTTGCATTGAAATGCATGATGGGTTGTTGCTGAATGCTGATGTAAAAAACATTGTTTATGGTATTCAGCTGGTATGTTTATTCCTTTCATTATGTTGTTTAGCAATAAATTTTAGCTTCAATTTACTTTTTTTCAAATAAATATTCTAATAAAAATATTAGGTTTTATTTTACTAGTATGTTGTGGTCCGCCTTACCTTGGGCAGTTTATAATTTACAGTACCTACCACTTTATTTACCTGAACACTACAGCTGTGCAATAAATCATGTACTATATCAGACTAAACTGTACTGTACTATACTGTACTATACTATACTATAGTATAGTATACTATAATAAATGCATCAAATTAAGTTGCAAACAAAAAGTGTAATCTCTGGGACACTCAGCTACTGCAAACATTTAGTACACAAAAAAAAAAAACATCTCTCTACTTTGCATGTAACATGATTTTTTATATTTTTTTAAGTAACACAAGGTTCCTTAGTAGTCCAGTAATTATGCGAGACATAACCATGAACATGAAGCCTAATTAAAAGAATGTGTTCTGTTTCAGTAATAATGAATGAACACACACAAAAAAAATTGCTTCCACAGTTTAATTGCATAATTCAATGTAATTACATCATGGGGCACCGAGGTAAGGTGCAAACTGAGGCACACAATGCTATTTGTACTTGGTTCATACAGAAAAGAACAGGCACTGAAACATTGTTTATGTCAGTAACTGATTGTTTAGTTTAAAGTATCCAGACCTAAGCCAAGATTTCATAAAAATTTGCAAGTAAACTGATAATGCTTTTCATTAAAAAAGTGTAAATATACCATACTGTATTGTGCTAAAGTCTTGAGCCCTCATATCTTCATATTATATGAAATAAAATTAAATGAAATTAATTTTTTTATATATATTAAAGAAATTTGCATAAATATTTTACTGTTACAGGCTGCAGATTGCCTAAAGATACAATTGTAGAAACTGAAATAGTTGTTTATGTATCAACCTCAGCAGCAACCTTGTTTCCCCTCTCATCTGTTACAACTTTTTAGCATTTAACATCACCAGCATTCTAACAACCAGCCTGTCATCATTTGCATCTGTTTCTCACTAGTTCATGCCTTAATTAGAAGTTGTTGTTTTTTTTTAAGTTTAAATGATTTATAGGTCACTGTGGTTTAACAAGCAAAACATTTCTCTGAAACTTTCAAGGACTACAGTAGCCTGAAAATGAGAGCCAAAAACTTGCCAAAAATTAGAGCCAGAAAAGTCCTTCAAGACACCTGAAGAATTATTTCTTAAAACGTCATTAAAAAAAATCAAGAAAGTTTGGCCCTTTGGAAGTATAGGAAGAAACAAGGGAATGCTCAAGCCTATTGCATGGTACTGTACATATAAATACAATATTTTTTGTAAATACAGTTGTATTTATTACAAACATGGTGGGTTTCATCCGAGTACTCCGGTTTCCTCCCACAGTCCAAAGATATGCAGGTTAGGCTAATTGGCGTTCCCAAATTGCCCGTAGTATGAGAGTGTGAGTGTGTATGTATGTGTGTGTGCCCTGCGATGGATTGGCACCCTGTCCAGGGTGTACCCCGCCTCATGCCCTAAACCTCCTGGGATAGGCTGCAGGTCTCCGCAACCCTGAATACAGGATAAAGCGGTATAGAAGATAAGTGAGTGAGTGAGTAATACTGTACTCGTTTATGTGATTACTGATGCATGTATTGACTGTAAACCACTATTTGACAGCCCAGGGATGATTTTTTTTTTTTTGTTAATGTGCATTTTTAAAGCATATTTATGATGTTGTAAAAATTTGTTAATGTTTGTTAATTAATGTTTGTTATTAAATTAAATAGACTTTTTTTTTTAAGTTTCACAAATTTCAAATCACCCCAAGTTTGTTTGTTTGTTTGTTTGTTTTTACTTTCTTGGAAAGCAGAAAATAAAGATGTATATATAATTAAGATTTTGGTTGGGTTTTCTCAGACAGGGACACATACAGTATGACTACAACATTTTTATTCTGTCCAGTAGATTTTTCTATTTAAAGGGTTAAAGGCTTTAGTCTTGCCTCAGGGGAAGACACATATAATGTTTAGTGTTGCACTAGAAATCCATGAAGGGAAATGATGCTGAATCATTAACACCTCCATTACTGTGAAAATGAGTATTTTGAAATGACTGCAGTATATTGTTTCAGTCTTTCTTGAATGCCAACTCAATCTCATGAAAGCAGGATGAATTATGCATCAAATAAATGAGATGAATGATTGTTGTTTGAAAATATATTTAAGGTCTTCCAAAAATAATGGCTGTCTCTGAAAATCATGAATTACCTGACCTGGTATTGTTGCTTACTGTAATTACATATTTCAGTGGAGTATGCTTTTAATCAATGCATTTTTCACCTACATACAGTACGATTTAACAATAGGAATAGGAAATTTAAGCAGTGTCTTTCAGCTAAAATCTGTCCTATGAGCAGGCCATTATAGACATGCCACAAGCTCCAATTTCAGAGACCTCCAATTTCTCCTGCCCACTTCAAAGAGGTTCATGGGAATAGGCAAAAGGTCTTTAGAAGTAGCATCAAGAGCAAAACAGAGAGAGAGAGATAAAAGACATACATATTCAGAAAGATGTTGCCCAAAGAGAAGGAGATATGAGAGATAAAAGATTCTCTTTGAACCCTTTTTCACTGAATTCCTACAGCTTTTAAAGCGTCTGTTCGATGTCAGTAGATGCAGAATGCAAGACCTGCAGCCTAATAGTGCAATTCAATAAACTGATATTTCATGTGCAGACAAATACATGACCATGCTCAGATATGGATATTTGTGTTTATTCACTTTTTTAAGGTAGCCTTTAGGTAATTTAATTTACTAGACCAGTAGGTGTATTTGCAAAGGTGAGGATGAACTGAAAAATTTGCAAATGTTTAAATATAATAAAGACTTGATCTTATTGATTATATTGCATGTATTATAACATGCAAGATGTAACTGGGTTGGGTGGTATATAAATTTGGTCTTTAAAGCACGTGTACAACCTTAAAGTGTTACAAACATTAAATGAGACGAAGTTAAAAATCATTATTTAGAAATAATTTAGTATTTTTAGTATTTTACTGTCTAGAAAGTAAAATACCAACTACAACTGCTTTATCATTGTATTTCTGGAACACACAGGCTGTTTATTTTGTTCAAGTTTTTTTTTTTTTTTTTTGGCACAATTGTAATGTACAAGAGTTGTTCTTGAGTTCTTGAGCCACTGATTGTGTGAAATAACAGAACACAGTTATGAAAGGAAAAACTCTTTTATATAATCCCCTGCTACACTAATGCACTTATCCCAGCATTTAACCAGTGCTTGGATACACCAAGGAGAAACCAAAGTTTGCTCAGTAGAGCTATGATCAGACTGCTTGCTTCTTGTTTGAAATGCTGGCCTCCCAGGAACTCCTTTAATGCCTCAAACTGGGGAAATCACTTGTAGTGAGGTCAGGGCTGTATGAGGATGTGCCAGTAACTCAAAAGCAAGTGGTGTTCATGAATGATTGTGTGTACAGTTCCCACAGACAGGTGCATCTCTTCCACAAGTTGGCGACAAGATATCCGTCACTTTTCAAGGTGTTCCACTCGCTGACTGTTCACAAGTATGACTGCACTGGGCTCTGGGCCACCTCAGCCAGGATCGTCATTGACGGATGTACAGCTTTCTTTGAAATGTTTGCACTATTCAAATCTTTCGTTTGTGGCTAAGAGTCTCATTACCATACTTTTGCTTAAAGTCCTCTGCCTGTCTCCTGTTGGCTTTACTTCATTCAGGAGAAATTTCATCACAAGTCAAGTCATCATTTAGAAAGTGGCATACAGTACTGGCTAAAACTCCTTAACTCCTTGAACACACATACTGATTCAGTGGACTTTGATATACTCTGATTGTTGTAGGCATGGGCAACTGGGCCTCTTCATTTTCGTTACCATATACCCTGCTGGCTCCCCAACTGTCTGGCAGATGCCTCTTTCTGCTTTTAACAGCAACAGCAGCAGCACTTAAACGGCCCAGTCACTCACTTCATCTTGCCTGCACTCTGCTGATAAGTTTTCTAAATCCATCCATTACTCCATCAAATGACACTGTCCCAGATGGCTTGTGAGAAAAGATATTACTTATTGTTTACCATGTGGTGGGCTGCAGGGAAGCCATTTTTCACTTGCATTAAAATGAAAGCTGCTAATAGCAGCATGTTATAGCGTTAGCATCGGGGTTTTAGCAGATGAGCTTTGCTATGCTAGTTTAAATCCTTAGAGTCAGTATGAGAATGAGCTGCACTTTTTTTCTGTGAAGCATGTTTTATGGGTCAGTAAATACACAAAATGAACACCATCTTCCTTTCAGAAAAATAAAACTCAGTTGGAGAAAATTCTTTTAATGATGATGATGGTAATAATGCAACAAATACACATGGAAGACTAAATAAAGCTAAGTAGCAAGACATTAATGGATATAACTGCATTTTTATGTCCTTTGAATGTTTTAGTCCTGAACTATAAAATGTATTTTGTTTTCTGTGTCTGTGCCAAACACTAATAAGAAAGTCAATACCTCATGGTTTTAAAACACCCGTGCTTTGATACACTCCTTGCCTGGCTATTGTTGTCAACGTGAGTGAACCAGGTGGCTCTGTTGGCCTTACACTTGGTCATAGGACATATGTAACCACTGTTCTATTACTAAGTTTGAGACTACAGATGTTTAGGGGGTTTTTTTTGTAAAAAAAAAAAAAACGCTCCCTCTGTGCCACACGTCACATCTCCATCTGGCCATGCTTGTCAACGAAACCAACCCAGATGACCGTTCTACGTCCTTTTGTTCAGTTCTGTAGGGGTGGTTTCTTTAGAACTAGTAAAGGTAATATATCAAAGTAATCACAAGGATCTATAACATCCTAATGCAATGGTTTGGCTAACAATGACAGATATTGTGCATAATAAGTTAAAGTTCCATATTATTAAAAATTTTCCTATTGAGGAGGAGAATAAGACCATTAATTAGATCACCTACAAAGACCATGAAGTTTTCAAGGCATCCTAAAAATATTGAAGAACGCCGAAGGAGCAGGGTCAAAATGGAAAAAATTTGCATTTCTCAAGTTCATACTACTTCCTAGCCACATCAATGTCGAGTTCTCTATGCATCTATCATGTTGTCACTGATTTTCTATCACACGCTCACTAGCTCCAATAAGATCGAACCAAGTTATTACCATGACCGATCAGAACGTACCATGCACTTACAAGATGCTTATCATGCACTTAATATGTTGTCAATAGTCCAGCAGGTTGGTATAAATACCGCAACCCCTACAATTCTTTTAATCATAATATGATGGTGTGATGCATTCTAAACAGTATTTATACTAAATTCTCTGAACATGACAGAGACATGCTAATAATCTGCTGCATGCATGCCATAAACATGGTACTGTAAGCAAAAGAAGACTGGACCTACCATAGTCATAGCAAAGGCCTGAAGAGGTCGTCATTAATAAAGCAAAAAATGCAGTGACATCCCAATAACAAATCAGTCAGAACACCATGCAATCTTTCCTGTCTGTTTATGTCATGCTTGTAGTACGTTTAAAAGGTTCCTGGGAGGTGTTACTTACATTGTTAACTGGTCAATACCATCATTATTACACCTGTATTAGGTTCGTGTGGTGTCACATTTTGACCATGTCCTCACTGGGCGTTTTTTGAATATGTCCAAAGAAGTGTGGCAGGACCACGTTAAGGGAGACATACATCCTTAGCAGTTTATTCCGCATTCCTGCCAAGTTGTACAAGTTTTTTCTACAGTACGTTCCCCCAATTTTTTGTGCAAGTAGTGGCGATGTGGCTCTTTGTGACTTGGGTAACATTGTGAAACCAAGCCTTGTTTTTTTCACGTGTCTCCACACTTGCTGCGAGGTATCTTTCATTAGATTTATATTCTTTGCAGGGGAAAAAAGTATGCTGAACTAGCGCTTCAGGGTGCACTTCAGGGCCTAGTTAGTTTTGGACAGAACATGGCGATGATCTAGAGCCTCATAAACCTGTGCACCAGAGACCTGCCAGATAATAGCAGCAGGTGGTATAGTCTGTTTGGATCAGGCTTCTGGCAATGGCATCTGAGCCAGCAAGCCTTCCTTCTTATGTTGCCTCCTTATTGCATATCTCCCAGCAAGAAATTATCATCTGGTAGCAGAGTATCTCAAGAGAGCTAAACATAATACGAGATTAAGTCATTAAGTCTATGGGCAAACAAAACGTTTCCTCCTCGGTTGCTCTGAGGTCAGCTGCAAACTAACCATGCTGAAATTAGTTCTAGTATGCGGGATCTTCTACATTCTGCCACTATATCGTGAAGGTGTTGCTACATTGAATTTAACAGTGGAAGAGCCAATATGTACTGTACCAACGCTTATACATTTAGGCATTTGGCAGACGCTCTTATCCAGAGCGACTTACATTTTTATCTCATTACACATCTGAGCAGTTGA
>JAOVVA010070492.1:0-13319 GCA_028565275.1 Leiocassis micropogon
TATGTAATTTAAACGCTGATACAAACGCGAAACTTTCGCGGCAACGATACAAAAACAGGAAGCTACGTCACCAACAGCGTCATTAAATTAGCCTCAAATAAATGGGAACAAATGGTTTGCTGTTACAGGCTACCAAATCCCTGAAGATACAGTACAATTTAATAAGTGGTTGTATATGTAACAACCTCAGCAGCAACCTCATTTCCCCTCTCATCTGTTCCACTTACTCAGCATTCAGCATCAGCAGTATACCAATCACCGGCCTGATCATCTGTCATCATATTTTGAGAAATGTGAAGAAGAAATGAGGGGTGGCTCAAGACTTTTGGACAGAATTGTATAAAACAGGATTGTGGGTTTGAGCATGTGTTCTGGTTACTGTCAGTGTCGACTTGTGCATGTTCTCTCAATGTGAATTTCCTGGTTTTCCACTCACTGCCCAACATCATGCAGGTAGGTGACTTGGCTATGTTAAATTGTCCCTAGTTGAATAGTTGAATGAATGACTGAATAAATCAATCAATAACCATTAAGACCAAATAAGCCTCATTTATCAATCTTTTCATAAATTAGTTTTCTCGTGAAAACAACATTTCGAAAAATTTCTGAAAGGCTTATTTTCTTTCTCCTCATGGACAAACCCATAACATTCGAAGGACAATCACGACATAGGTCATTTACTTTTAGTGACACCCACAAAACTTCATAAAAGGTCAAGTGTGCAGAGAGCTGTAAAAATGAAAAGACTAAGAAGAAAAAGCAGAATGTCAGAAATGGAAGTTATTTTGACTCAGTTCTATGCCACTGAAATTGCATAAAAGCATCTGATGTGAATTCGAGGTGTGGATTAAATGAGATGAAAAGAAAATGATGAGACATTGAGGAAATTGAGGAAAAAACAGGTACAGACAAACCTTGGACTGCGAGCATAATTCATTCCGGAAACATGCTTGTAATCCGAAGCACTTGTATATCAAAGCGAATCACTTACTTTTCTCTCCATTTGAAGATTGCACGGAAATGTGACATTGCTTTGCCATTAAACAGATTCATCGCCTGCACTGCTACAACCTTTTTCAACCTTGTTCTTCACGGAGGATGTTGTTGCAGTACAGTTTCTAAAGAACAGTCACAAAATAAAATACAAAAAATGTGTGCAAACAGCATTTTGTAAAATGCTATAATAAACAGTGTAGCAGCATGAGGAGAGGTATTGAGATAATGGTAGCTCATAGGAGTAATAAAAATAAGCATTTTATACTGTATGTATACTAAGCATATATTGCATAACTAAAAGTTCAGCGATGCAATGCAAATATGATTCGAGGTTGTAGCATACATTATTTACTAATTTTATGTGTACGTTACTCACAGTTTTTTTTGGAAATTATGGCCTTTTTAATGAATGTCTTTTGTGTGTGTAAACACTCAAGCAAATTATTTACAAATAAATGTGTTGTATTCAGCTTCATAAATTAGACTCGAAGGATTTGTATGGTTGTTCTACACTGCTGTTTTCTTCCACTGAGAAAAGCCTTAAAATATACATTTTAAGTAGAACGTTTTATTATCCTGGGAGCTCTTGTTCAGAAGTGTTTTAAATGTGCTAAATATCTAAGCTCTGAAGAACCCTTTTATGTACATAGTCATTATTTATCTCCAATCTTGAGTGGGAAAAAAAGGTTCTTCAAGAGTCACATGTTGTAAAGCTCTTATAGCAGAATATTACAATTACAAATCAGAAGACTTCAGTAGCACTGGAAAGATTCTGTACGCTTTATACAGTAGATTTAAGTTGATCAGACTGTTAAAATTTTGTAATGTTGTTTATGAAAGAGATCTGTGACCTTCACCAAGTTCTTTGAAACAAACAGATCCCTTTGTAGCAGCCACTATAACCTTTTGCACTGCTCTATTCTGTCAGACTGTGGGAGCGAATCTGGGAGGTTAAGTGCCTGGATCATGTGTCTGGATGCTAAATTACGGTAGTTGAGCAATATGCATAAAGAGTCAAGAAAAAACAAAACAAAACCTAAAGCATAGCATTTTATCAGCCAAAAGAAAAATAAATAAATAACCCCCACCTAATTATACTCTCACCTGTATGGACAGTGCTGTGTGGTCATTTCATGCTGTGTTGTTACTCACAGAGCAACATCCTCAACAGCCTCCGGCTCTCTATTAGTGTCATCAGAGGACAAACTGTGGACAGCTTGCTGTGGCCTAATGAGGACTGAAGTAGAATGATCTTCAGTTCTGAGGCAGTTCTCTCTCTCTCTCTCTCTCTCTCTCTCTCTCTCTCTCTCTCTTGCTCTTCCTGAATCATTTACTTTAAACCTGCAGAATAGTTTCCTATAGTTGCTTTCACTTTCTTCAGCTTGACCTTTAGCACAATTGCAAACTGTGAGATGTCCTGGCCAAATAATATTCACTATTTTGTGCCGTACTAAATTTTACCCTAAATATGAATGTCTGTTTATTATAGCATTTTACAAAATGCTGTTTGCACACATTTTTTGTATTTTATTTTGTGACTGTTCTTTAGTAACTGTACTGCAACAACGTTTGTGATGAACAAGGTTAAAAAGGTTGTAGCAGTGCAGGCGATGAATCTGTTTAATGGCAAGGCAATGTCACATTTCTGTGCAATCTTCAAATGGAGAGAAAAGTAAGTGATTCGCTTTGATATACAAGTGCTTTGGATTACAAGCATGTTTCCGGAACGAATTATGCTCGCAGTCCAAGGTTTGTCTGTACCTGTTTTCTCCGTAGATGATGCCGCCTACTTTTATAGTTTGAGGAGGAACGCCTGTGACATGCTCACATCATAGGTGAGGAAAACAGTTTTTTTTTTCTTTTACTTCTTGTAAACTTCACCTTGCACCTCCATGGTCTGGGTTCGATTCCTGCCTTGGGGTCTGCATGGTTTTGCATGGTCTCCCCTGTGCTTGGTGGGTTTCTTCCCACAGTCCAAAGACCTGAAGATTAGGCTAATTGGAGTGTGTGAATGTTGACCGGAGGTCCTCCCACAAAGTTAAAAATGAGAATGGATGTAATAGTCACCCTTGGTCTCCATGGTCCCTAGTTAGACTACAAAGGTTCCTAGATGGATGGATGGATGTGTATGTAAGAATTTCTAATCTTCTGCCTATAAAATGTGATTGGCTCTATGTAATGTGATTGGGTGGTTAATTAAGTATGTCTCTGCTTATGATTGGTTTTAATACTCCTTTATACTGTGATCCTAAAATGTATCAGTTTAATGTTCACCAGACTGAACAGGATTAGGGTTAAGGTTAGCAAAACAAATTATTTAACACATTATTTAATGTAAACAGAATAGAAAATCCCTGAAGCCCCTGACATAGTGCCAATAGGAATCTGATAACACACAGCTTCTATGGGCTTTTGTGGCAAATACACTGTATTTTAATGAACCGCCACTCATGCATGTAGAGCGTGTAGACCCACCATTCATTAAGATTGATCACTTTACCCTCGAGTGTGCAAAGAACTTCACATACTTCGGTGGAGACATGACGGATAATGCATGCCTTTTGCTGAGATCAAGCACACAATCTTACATGGTATAGCCATGTTTCAATCCCATAATTCAAGAGTCTGATGCCATGAATGTCTGTCCATGTCTACAAAGCTTTCTGTGTACAAAGCCATAGTACTGCTATCTTTATTATATGGCCGTGGGACCTAGCCTACTATTATCAACCTTCTGGAAGGATTTCATAAACGTTCCTAATGGCAAATCATAAGGGTCAAGTGGTTTCACAGAAAAACCAACACTGAGGTCTTAATTTGTCCCTAAGAAACCACTGGAACCATGGCCAGGAACACCAGAATCAGTTGGCTAGGCCATGTTTGTTGCATGTACAGTAAGATTATCATATCTCAAAGCAGCTGCTATTCAGCAAATTGGCCCAACGCAAAGGCGAACAAAGATATGCTGGAAGGACTGTGTGAAAGAAAGATCTGTTGACCTTTGGCTTTGTCCCTCCCACATGGAAAGATCTCACTTCTGACCATGATGCTTAGAGAAACCAAACAATCAACACCAGATACCTGTCTGAGAGGCTGTTTGCCCTGCATGCTCAAAGACACAGAGAACGACATCATATGAGAGTCTCCCATCATCAAGAATGATGGGGACCATTCTCAACTCTATGTTATTTTAATTGGTTCGTTTATCTTGTTTTGTCTAAGTACTCTGATAGGCTAATTTTTTTACACTATATGAACAAAATTATTTGGCCAAACCTGTTAATTATTGAATTCAGTTGTTTCAATCAGGCCCTTTATCCCCAGTGAAAAGCAATCTTAATGCTTTAGCATATCAAGACATCTTGGACAATACTATGCTTCCAACTTTGTGGCAAGAGTTTGGGGGAGGTCCTTTTCTATTCCAACAAAGCAAGGATTATAAAGACATGGTCTTATGAGGTTGGTGCAGAAGAACTTGACTGACCCACACAGAGCCTTGATCTCAACCCCATCAAGCACCTTTGGGATGAACTGGAATGAAGATTGCAAGCCAGGCCTTCTTGTCCAACATCAGTGCCTGACCTCATAAATGCTCTACAGAATGAATGGGCACGAATTCCCACAGAAACACTTCAAAATCTTGTGGACAGCCTTTCAAGAGGAGTGGAAGGTTTTATAGCTACAAAAGGGGGACCAGCTCCATATTGAAGTATGTACTTGTATCTTTGGATACAATGTCATTGCATGTTTTGCCAAATAATTATGTCCATATAGTGTATGTCTGTGATTGGTTTTACTAAGGCTTTGTACTTTAATTATAAAATGTAATTAAAATGTGTTGGTTCACCAAAGTGTCTATATTGTATTATTAATCACTTTTGGTAAAATTAAATATTTTAGCAAATCAAATAATCAAATATCTCATTGCAGTATCAGGCTGTTCCTTTATTTAAGGTAAACTGAACTGCTTCAGAACTGAGCAAAAAATCTTTGGAAGCCCCTGACACAGTGCCAATAGGAATCCAGTAATAGTATCGCTGAGCTCCTATGGGCTTTTGTGGCAGACTTAAATATACTGTATTTTAATGAACTACCACTCATCAGACAACAGGCTTCTCCATGGGCTGATCGGGAGAGCTCTCAAAGAGCTGAAACCCTATAACCAACTGCCAATCACTGAAACGGTAATGAACATGACTGACATTTTAAACTCAAACACATCAGCGCCAGTCAGAGTCACAGAGCACTCGGAGCTGCAGTACATTGTCAGTCTGAATGTGGAAACATCATTTAATGCTGAGTGACTGAGATACATTTATATAGCTTTATAAGTATTTGGACAGCAATTTTTTATTTTTTTTAAACCACATCTCTTGTTGGCCTTTCGGCTGCTCCCGACAAGGGGTCACCACAGCGGAATATCCAGTCCGCACTACAACTTGGCACAGGTTTTACGCCGGATGCCCTTCCTGACGCAACCCTCCCATTTTTATCCGGGCTTGGGACCGCTTTATTCTGTATACAGGGTCGCGGGGTCAACCCTGGAGCCTATCCTAGGAGAGGGTCCGAGGTGGGGTACACCCCGGACTGGATGCCAATCCATCACAGAGCACACACACACATACACACTCATTCACACACCATGGGCAATTTGGGAACGCCAGTTAGCCTAATCTGTATGTCTTTGGACTGTGGGAGGAAAAACACCAAGCACAGGGAGAACATGCAAACTGCATGAACACAGAGAAGGGAATCGAACCTGGCTGGGAATCGAACCCAGACCCTGGAGGTGCAAGGCGACAGTGCTAACCACTTAGCCGCCGTGCCGCCATTTAACACAAACTATTGCATTAATTATTTTGGAAATTCAACTATTTTATACAAAATCCCTCCATTTCTACAAACTCCAAAGTAATCACACAAACTGACTGATAAGCAGTTTGATGGCCATATATGGTCCGTTGCTTAGCTACTTCATGACAAATTAAGAAGAATTAAGAATTTGCATTTGGTAGCTGTTTATGGGAACTCTTGAAATGCAGTCCAAAGAAGTACAGCTGTAGGTTAGGGAGGCCATCATTAGGCTAGAATAACAAATCAAAACTATCAGAAAAATAGCAGAAACTTTGTGGTTGTTAATAATTGTACAACTTTTTTATGGACATGACTTGGCGTCGTTTAATAACCATGAGAGACAGTCATTTTGGTCTAGAAATAATGTACATGATTTGCTCAGTGCACAGCTTTCGGCAGCGACAGCAAACATTTCCATCATTTCCGAAGGGTGGCAGTTGAACTACAGATTTACTGATGAAGGTGAACACTCATGTTTAGGGGCCCTGTATAGTGTTATAGGGCTGACCTGTACTGACACTAATTGGTGAATATGAACTGCAGGAGTTTGACTGCCCTGAAGATACACATAGCCTTGTTAAAAACAATACATTTCAGGTAGACGCACACACATACACACACACACACACACACACACATGCACACATACAGCAGCGGAACACTGAGTGCCTCTGATTTCAAATTCAAGCACATCCCTACATTGCTGTTATACTGTAGTACCTCCTCTGTTTAGGGTGATTAGACATTATTATTAATGTACAATATAGTAGTAGTAGCAATAGTAGTATTAATAATAGGAACTCTGGTTCGTGTCTGTCCTCATCACACCATGTAAATTCATTTTCTATAACAGCATGTTATTTTATCTTTTACCAGTTAACTAATACTTGCTAAGTTTACTATCAATTTACTATCATGTCTTTTTAATTGTAACTATTGTCAAGAGACCTTTTTCCTCTTGTCCCCAATGATTTTCTGTACTTATTTTAGTTCTACTCTTTTTTTTTCTGATTTACTATGTTTTGCCGCTCACCTCCTCTCCACTTATTGGTCTCACTGGGATCCCCGAGGTCAGATACAGCTTTTACCCAAATGCTCATACTGTTTTATTCTGCATAGAGCACAATCCACGGCTCTCTAGAGTCTCTTTGCCTTTGTGCCTCTGCAGTCTGGTGCCAAAAGGTAATATTAATATGATGATGATGAACTATAATGAACCGTATAAACCTTGTTCTGAGGTCCCTTGGTGGCTGATAGACGATAAGTGTTCAAAGGAAAGTCAAAAATCTTTGTAGTGGTGTAAGAAAAGAAATACTTCAGTCCTTTTATTGTAGACAGCGACAGGTCAGAAGGTAAAAGTCTGTATATTTTTTTGTCTAGTGCATTCAGCAACCATTTGTCTTAGGTAGAGACTGCTGTGTGCGCGTGTGTGTATACAGGCAGGTTTTATGGTAACTATCCGGTGCTTACGTGGGAAAAGCTGCAATGTGTCTGTGTTAGTTAAGATGTACACTAGAAAACTTTTTTTCTTCCGAATCAAGGGGAAAAAAAGTTACATACAGTTTATACTGTATTATGTGTACGAATTAAAAAATCTGCAAAATGGTTATTGAAGAGCTTGCTATTTTTCACTTCCAAGTGAGAGATTCTAGGTAATTTCAAACGATTGAAGCTTTCATTAAGTGTCTTTCAGGTACAACCACAGGATCATACGTTTTAATAATGGAACAGACGGGAAGGGTTTTCATTTTCCTTACATTTGATTAATGCATTGCTTCACTTCCCTATCTTGGCCTAGAAGAGAAGAATCTGGACTAGACTTTTTTATTGGATTACTTTGTTCATCAAATGTAGAACCTAGGTGACTTCAAAGTCTAGAAGTATCAAAAAGAAAAAGAAAAGAAAAATACATATCGTTTGATATGAGTTTCAGGCAGAAATTAACTGGATCTTATATAAAATTAAAGTTTAGGTTACAAAATAAAGTATTTGGAAATTGACATTAGCTGAATTTCAATGTCCTTATTTAATAGTTACGTCATAATTAGCATTTCTTTCTACAAATGTACAATTGAATTTGGTGCTTAGCTTAGCAATAGCAGACTGGCATATTTTTTACAATATAAAAAATATCTATTGATGTGTGCAAGAGCAATCCCACAAATGTATTCAGTGGGAATTATTGTCAGCAGGTTTATTTTGTTCAAGCTTCAGGGCATATTAATGTAGCTTTTCTTAAGACTTCATTTGTATGAGATCTAACAAAAATGTGTTCTTGTTACAGAGGTGCTGACTGTGTATTCGGTGTGGTTTAGTTTAAGTTTATATTGATTATATTACTATAAAAGAAACTGAGTCTTTTTACATTTTTGTTATGTAAAATCTCAATATGGTGGAACCTGAGTGACGGCGTAGTGACTATGTTTCCAATCTTTCCGCATGAAAAATTAATTAATTCATTTTTTGATTGGTCCTCGCGGAAAATCGCGGACCTTGCAGAACTTCACGGAATGTTGGCCGGTCACTCGCGGCGACTCACAGTGCCTAACACTGCATCTTACCGCGAGTCAAACCACATCAGTGAGATAGGGGTAAAAGAAAACTTTCTACCTTGATGGTGTCCAAGCACTAGTGAAATGATAGGATAAGTGCATTAGTGTGGCAGGGAACTATACTAGGTATTGTTAAAGGTAAGTTATAAGGGTAAGGTAAATTTACTCTTATAACTGTTCTGTAAAAGTCCCTCATACATTTTTTGGGATGTATTATAACGGTTTTCATTATGCATTTTATTGCACTTTATTGTTTTTGAAGGAAGATTAGAATTTCATATTTACTTGAATTTCTTAATACTCCTGTTTTGCTTTAATTTTACCTCCTGTTTTGGATTTGTTACTTTGTTTTCGGTTTTGTTATTTTGTTTTTAGATTTGTTACTTTGTTTTTGGATTTGTTACTTTGTTTTTGGATTTGTTACTTTGTTTTTTGGATTTGTTACTTTGTTTTTGGATTTGTTACTTTGTTTTCGGGTTTTGTTATTTTGTTTTTCTGGATTTGTTACTTCGTTTTCGGTTTTGTTATTTTGTTTTTGGATTTGTTACTTTGTTTTCGGTTTTGTTATTTTGTTTTGCATTTCTCGGCCACTGTAAGTTTGAGTCATCTAAACACAGGCTCTAATAAACGAAATTAAACATGAGGAGAATCTGTCCTTAAGTACAAAACAGTTAACATGTCATGAATTTGCTTAAATTAAAGGAGGGACCTA
This sequence comes from Leiocassis micropogon, assembly GCA_028565275.1. NCBI lineage: Eukaryota > Metazoa > Chordata > Actinopteri > Siluriformes > Bagridae > Leiocassis > Leiocassis micropogon. The sequence goes on from JAOVVA010070492.1 coordinate 9,115, forward strand.
GAAATAGTGCAGGATCTTGAATGATTAAAGAATATATCGAAATTTTACTTACCTCTCAGTCTTTTAGACCTTACTGTAGCTTATGCGCAGCAACTTGCAAAGACCGACCTGAGTGAATTATTAGACCAGTATGAGTCAAGGAAATGAATTTGAAATAATACGTCTGACACCGCATTCTTATTCCTGTAATCTACCACTATAGACTCACAGAAGTCCTACTGCATGAAAAGTGTGAAATGAGTGTAACTTTTGATAGACAGACAGAAGCTGTATGAGTGTAATAATGGATGTTAGGAGCAAAGTACTATTTAAAGTTGATGATGAGATTTAATTCAATGACTCAGCGATGATGCAGTTTGATTCTGGCTCAAATCTTTTTTTGCCTACCGTACCACTTAATGAAGAGTGCTTTTTTGGAAGAGTTATTTTATGTTGGTTAGACCTCATCTGTATGAATTAGAAAAGGTAATGGGGTCTCTATTTAAAGAGGACAATTACAGAATAGGCAGCAGCAGTCAACATTAGTTTAGCACTTAATCTCACTTTTGTTAAGGGCAAAGACAAGAATGCATGGAATAAGATGATCATGTGAGCTGACTAAAAGTGCATGCTGCCTGTGTACATTTTACTTACTGGGGCTTTTGTGGCTAAAAAAAGCTCTGTGCAAATAGTATCAATTGATTTAAATATAAAATAACCCCTAGCATTCCATATCACATTTGTTTATATTTGTGGATACTCCATCATCCGTCTGCACACACCTGGGATTATTAGTTATGGATAATAACTATAAATCATGAATGAATAAATCAACCGGCCGCACAATACATAAAATTACTCATACAGCTAAAGAACAACGCGCATTCAAAAGAGTCTATTGTTGGTCTACCCAACACCACTGGCACAACAGACTGCACACACGTACACATTAAGGCATCTTCTCTATACCCGCTCCCATTTCTCAACCATAAGCAATCCTTCTCCATAAACGTCGTTCTCCATTAAAGGTGGTTTAAACCTCATCTTTGACTCCCAGAACCACCTTATGAATAGTTTCCTGCTTCCCAGGAGGTGAACCTCTAATTTAAAGCCATTCTCTAAAGACTTTCCTTAGAGTCGTCTTAGGACCTTTTTCAAGAACGTACTGTATTTAAAAATAAACTTGTTTCATCATGCATGGGTTTTGACATACCCACTTGGAACCTATCCCAGGGGATCTAGGGCACAAGGTGGCGTATGCCATGGATGGGATGGTAATCCATTGCTGGGCACACACACTACGAGGCAATTTGGGAACGCCTATTAGCCTAATCTATATTTTTCTGGAATGTGGGAGGAAACAGGAGAACCCGGAGAAAACCTACCAAGCATGGGGAGAACATGCAAAATCATGCACACAGACCCGGGGAATCAAACCTGGGCCCTTGAGGTGCAAGTGGCTAAGCCACTGTGCCACAGTCATTTTGATTCTATATATTGTTTTATTTTAATAATACCTACAGTACTAACTTTCCTTAATTACATTCAATTACAAGAGTCATTTCTTCTCCAATGACATTAAACACTACATTTCTAGTTTCCAGATTGATTTACAGTCAAGAACAGATGATGGAATCAGTTATTTAATTTGTTCTTAGAGGGTTGTTTTGTCCATGCTTCACTCACTCATTCTTGAGATATTTCAGTTTAATGTTTATAGTTTGTTTGCACAATGGCAAAATGCCACCACTTTAATGATCTTTATAATCAATGATTTTGAGTGCCGTTTGTCAAGTGAGAGCACATCGAGCAAATAAGAACAGACAAAAAAAATAATAATTGGTTGCCTGAGACTATAAGGGATGGACACATTACTTTACAGCCAGATCGACTAAGAGTCACAGAGACTCGATGAAACCCAGTGGTGTTCAATCTTACGTCTTCTTGTGCAGTTGTAAGTCTTTAAATGAGGCACTAGATCAATTCTGTATTCCATATTATTTTAAAATAATAATAATAATTTCAGTAATTTCTGCCGGTTAAAAGTGCAATAGAAATAATTAGGTGTGTCAGACTGAAGATAGGAATTAAACAGAATCAATAAAAAAGTCTAGGAGGGATGACCCATGCAATTAGAATATTCTCTTTTTCCACATATTATTAAATAGCTGTTCTGTGATCTTCAGTGCTTTATTCTGCTCAGGATCTTAGTAGATCAGGAGACCGTCCCAGGAACGTTGGATGCCAGGCAAGGATAAGAATGTCATATGAGAATATGAGAATGTTTCATTGGCATTTTTCCTGGCTTAAAGAAATGAGAAGCTCACAGACAGTAGCATGTTTTTTTCTTTACTTGTGATGGCTTAGTGTTTCTGATTGTAGATGAAAACCATTTTGTTGGACAAGCAAACCTGAGACTATATTATGCAGTTCTAGTCAGCATTTTGAAGTTTATTTTTCCCATGTCACCTAGGCTACTTTGTAGTTTAGCATTTAATATTCATAAAGCATGAATAAAACATTTTCTGGACCAAGAGGTATAGCTGGGAAAGGATGCTCATACAGTACATGCTCCTTCTTGCCTAATTGGCTGATTTTAAATCTTAATAAGGAACATTATTAATTAAGGGCACTCAATTGGGCCCTTATGGTCTAAGTGGAAATTCTTCCCAGGTACTAGACACGTCTCCACACACACACACACACACACACACACACACACACACACACACACATATATATATATATATATATACCCTGCACAAGTCTTTCTTAAATTGCTGCTAAAACATTATAAACAATTTACAATACATTGACCAACCATAACCTTATAACCAAGGCAAGGCAAGTTTATTTGTATAGCACATTTCATACACAATGGTAAAGTGCTTTACATAAAAGTGAAGAAAATAATCATAAAAAGAAATAGAAAAAAATTGAAATAAAACTTTTAAATTTTATTTAAAATTAGATTTTAAATAAAAATAAAAACAGTCTGCAACAAAGCTTTTAAAACTATTTAAAATCAAAATGAAACAGTTAAAAATATAAGATAAATATAAAATACAGTGCAGACAGTTCGGACGTAGCACAGTGCTCATTCAATAAATGCACAGCTAAACAGATGAGCAGCATAATGGCTAAAAGTGGACTCCCCTTGTTTTGTGTGAACACTGGGTATTTCTAACTGACGTGATCCTAATGATCTGCGTGGTCTGTTAGGTTTATATTCAGTGAGCATATCTGCAATGTACCTCCCACCGAATATTGAGTAGGTCCTCGCTTTGCCACCAAAGCAAGAATGCAAGAATGACCTGTGTGTTCTGACATTTGAGCTACAGTAGCTCTTCTGTTGAATCAGACTACATGGGCCAGCCTTCAGTGCACCCATGTGCACTGGTTCGCCTTGGTTTCCCATGACCATTTAGCCAGAGTTCATCACTTTTCCTTACTTGGATCACTTTTGGTATGTTCGGACCACTGCTGACCAGGAACATCCCAAAAGAGCTGCAGGTTTGGAGTTCCTATGACCCAATTGTCTAGCCATTACAATCTGGCCCTCATCACAGTAGCTACATTTCCTATATTTCATTACGGTGTCAGCTGAAAGTGAGTGCGATATATTAGGCAGCAAGTGAACCTTTTTCCTGAAGTTGATGTGCTGGAAGCAGAAAAAAGGGGCAAGCATAGGGGCAAATTGTGATGGCTAGAGGACTAGGTCAGAGCAACTCCAAAACCGCAGCTCTTGTGGGATGTTCCTGGTCAGCAGTGGTCAGGACATACCAAAAGTGATCCAAGGAAGTAAAACCAGTGAACTGGTGATGGGTTCATGGATGGCCAAGGCCTACTGATGCACATAGGGAGCAAAGTATGGCCATGTAGTCCGAGCCAATGGAAGAGCTACTGTAGATCAAATTGATGAAAAGCTTAAAACTTGTGATTGAAAGGTGTCAGAACACACAGTGCATCACTGTTATAGTGCCACGAGGGGGACCTACTCAATGTTAGGCAGGTGGTCATAATTTTACGGCTGATCAATGTTCAGTATTGGCTACCTATATCTTTGCTGCTAACTAGTATTATCTATTTATATCTACAGATTACACACATTTTATTATATCGAAACATTAGCTTTCACATTAAAAGTATGTGTAAAGTTAAATAAGTGAAATGGTGGAGCTGAAGTCACTCGACAAGGAACAACTGTGACATGATCAGAGTATGAC
>JAOVVA010070542.1:0-13318 GCA_028565275.1 Leiocassis micropogon
TACACACAGCAAGACTGGTGACAGAGTGGTTTGATGAACATGAAAGTGAAGTTGAACATCTCCCATGGCCTGCACAGGCACCAGATCTAAATATTATTGAGCCACTTTGGGGTGTTTTGGAGGAGCGAGTCAGGAAGCATCACGTAGTGACCTGGCAACTATTCTGCAAGAAGAATGGCTCTAAAGATCCCTCTGGCCACTGTGCTTGCCTTGTATCTGTCATTCCCAAGACAAATTGTATTGGCCGCAAAAAGAGGCCCTACACCATACTAATAAATTATTGTGGTCTAAAACCAGGTGTTTTAGTTTCATTGTCCAACCCCTGTATATTTTAGTTAATCTTTTTAGCTGTATGTATTTCCGTTTAATGGTGCAACATCTGATAAACAAAGTAGTTCCTGTTATGATGTACAGATTAAAAACAGTTAGGTGTGTGCAGGAAGTGAAAAGCAAAACAGTACATGGCGCATTTATCACTTTCCCTAAAAATTACGTCATATACGCTTATGATGTTGTTTATATTTGCATGGAGTTTCCCATGTATGTTGAAGGATGTATGCACTAAACAATCGAATAAAATTAGGGGAATAACACATTGGCTCAGGCCTGGATTTCTAACAACTTTGTTTATGATGATCTCTTTTCCTCAGAAGTGTCGTCAGACGAGGAAGCAAAGCATTCGTCAGGAGATGTCCTCCGTCTAGACCAAGGAAACACTCATCTACATGTTCACTTTAAACCTAAAGGAGCGGTTCAGCCCAAGTTCATTATCTCAGAAGGCAAGGGTCAAGTGAGTGAAAGTTTAATAAATGTGGTGATAAAGATGTTGGATTACCGACTGGACGGCTGTGAGTTTACAAGAGTTTTGATCTTGGACGTTTACTGTACATACACTTTGGCTGAAGTTGTTTAAATTGTTTGTTTAAACAACTGTTTATGGACATCTACTTTATGCATGACACAAGTAATTGTTCCAATTACTGTCTACATATTATTTCACTTATGATTAACTATACAGTATCACAATTCCAAGGGAGCAGAACTTAGGATATACACTTAGTTGACTGTGCCTTTAAACAGCATGGAAAAATCAAAAAAATTATGTCATGGGCTTCTTATAGGTTAATTGACCTGTGGATTATTTTTTTTATGATCTACCTCCTAACTCGATGCTTGTTTGTTTGACATCATGGCAAAATCAAAAGAAATTAGGCAAGACAAGTCTGGTTTGTCCTTGGGAGTGATTTCGAAATCCCGGAAAATACCACATTCACCTGTACAAACAATACTATGCAGGTATAAACACTATGGGATCACATAAGCATCATACTGCTCAGCAAAAGGAAGACGCTTACTTTGGTATTAAAAATACCTGACACTGACTTCTGTCAGGAGGCATGGGCTGAAACTCCAGTGACTTGTAGAAGGTGACTAAAAAAATTTGACCCAAGTTTGAACATTTGGCTAAGGAGCATTTAAACTTCTAACTACATTTGGATACATTGAGAAGTAATTGTTGTACACTGATATTGCCCAAATACAAATATGAATCCACAAAAGCGTCATGTTTTATTGTATGTCGAACCAAGATTTGCTTTGCTGGAATTAATTAGGAGTTTATAAATACATACATTAACACGAGTGTCCACTATATGAGCAATATACACACTCAATAATTAAAACTAAATGCCTTTGATTTATAATAATTATTACTTGACTTGGCGGTTTAATGCAGGGAGGAAAAAGTCACAAAACCCTTGCCTAAATGTTTCCCTCATTATGACATCCATGTAAAATAATTCTAAAAACGAATCCCACTCATCTCACCTACTTACAGTGCCGTAAAAAAGTATCTGAATCCTGATTTTTATTTTTTTTTTAGTTTTTTGTACATTTGTCACACTTAAATGTTTGAGATCATCAAACAAATATTAATATTATGCAACGACAACTCGAGTAAATACAAAATTATGTCTTTAAATGATGATTTAAGTTATTTAGGGAGAAAGCTGTCCAAACCTATCTGGACCTATGTGAAAAAAGTAATTGCCCCCTTTGCTAAATTATGAATGAAAGGTGATTTTTGGAAAACTTAATTAAATTTCACTTGCCACACCCAGACCTGATCACTGGCAGACCTGTTGTATCAAGAAATCACTTACAGTAAATAGAACAGGTCTGACAAAGTGAAGCAGACTAAAAGATCTAAAAAAGCAACATAAATTTAACAACAGATGAGAAACAAAGTAATCAACATGTATCAGCCTGGAAAAACATCTTGATTATCCCTAAGACATTTGAGCAAATATGCTGTGGACTGATTTTTTTGGAAGATTTGTGTCCTATTACATCTGGTGTAAAACTTGCAATGCATTTCATAAAAAGAACATCATACCAACAGTCAAACATGGTGGTGGTAGTGTGAAGGTCTGTGGCTACTTTGCAGCTTCAGGGCCTGGACAACTTGCCATAATTGATAGAACCATGAATTCTGCATTCTACCAGAAAATCCTGAGGGAGAATGTCCGGCCATCAGTTTGTGACCTTAAGCTCAAGGGCACTTGGGTTATGCAGCAGGACATTGATCCGAAAAGCACCAGGAAGTCTACCTCTGAATGGCTCAAAAAAGACTAAATTAAAGTTTTGGCGTGGTCTAGTCAAAGTCTGGACTTAAATCCTAATTGAAATCCTTAAACAGGCTGTTCATGCTTGAAAAAAGCCAATCTGGCTAAATTAAAACAATTCTGCATAGAAAAGTGGGCCAAAATTCCTCCAGAGTGATGTAAAAGACTTGCTGCCAGTTATTGAGAACTCGTGATTTCAGTTGTTGCCGGCAAGTGTGACACAACCAATTATTAAGTTTAGTCAGTAGGTTTATCAATTACCTTTTCACATAGGGCCTTTTAGCTATAAATTAGTTGAAGTGTTTTATGATTTTTAATTTGTTATTGCACATGACACATTAGTGGTAAGTAATTAAATTAGGGCTGCAACAACGAATCAATAAAATCGATAAAAATCAATTACTAAAAGCGTTGGCAACGAATTTCATAATCGATTCGTTGTGTCGCGCGACGTGGATACATTTAATTATTTTAAAAAAACTTTAGTTGAGCGCGGAGTGGAGTGAACACACTCGGTCTCGCGCACTGATGCTAGCAGAGTTCGGCGCCTCATTCACAGGGCGGAGCAAAAAATATAAAAAATTTTAATCGATTATTAAAATAATCATTAGTTGCAGCCCTAAATTAAATAAAACCAATTAATAATAACCAAGACAGCAATTTCTACCCTGATATAAATTAGCAATTCCTTTAACAAAAGATGTAACTATTCAGTAGGTGATTTAGCTTTTGCTGGTGTTCTTACAGAGAGTTGATGGCGGAGTCAGGTTTCCATGTGCAGACGATGAGCTGGAGACTGCCTCTGAGTCAGAGAGACGACGTGTGCAGCCTTTACTAGGATATGACTGGATAGCTGGTAGGTTTGAAGGGAAAATCATATAAATTTTTTCTGTTCTTTTTGTGATATAAACCCAGATGAATAGATCGTATTGTAATATTTGTGTGTGAGAATATGGAAATCAATAAGAGGAAAACCCAACATCTTTTTTTTCTCTTTGGAGAATGTAATTTTTTTTTAAATAATTGTAATTTTACTTGCAAAGTGAAATCTTCTCTGTCAAAGAAAGACAATGCAAGGAATAAAAACTAGACCCTGTTCTACATTTAAGAGTTTTGCATAAACTGCCCGTGGGTTTTCATTGTATGTGATTTTTTTGAAATATATGAAATATTTTTTTTAATTCATGCTTCTGGTAATTAAGACATGAACTGCAGATGATGTGGATGAAAGACAGGTGCTGGAGCAGTCACTTATCCAACCTTGCCCTTGCTGTGTTTGTGGTTAGGCCTGCTTGATGCTGAGAGCTCCCTGACCGAGCGCTCAGAGCACTTCTTCAACGAGCTTCGGACCTTTCGCCAAGTCAATAAGGAAGAGTGTGTCCACGGTGGTTCCTCATGGTCAGAAGGAAACCACATGTTCCCACATGTTTTTATTTGTCATATGGAAGCTTTTATGTTTAGATTTACAAGTGTATGTGTGAAAGTGTTTAGCAAGACAAGCGAAGTTTTTAAAAATAAATTTCACTTGATAAACGAGTGAGGTCTTGACATACGACATAGATATGCGTTTTGTCTGCCGAGCATCATGTGAGCACAACTGAGCCAATGGTTCTTCTCTCTGCTGGATTGTGGGTAATTGTCTTCCATGCTCAGGCTCCATGTGCGTGCGTCACTCGTATAGTCAACATCTGCGCGCATGTACTGTTTACTATAACATTGTGACCACGTGTGTGCGCGCCGTAAAGAATTTATTTTATTTTGTGTCCTCGTGTAGTAATGCTCTTTAGTAACTGTACTGCAACAATAGCCTCCGTGAAGAAAAAGGTTAAAAAGGCTGTAGCCGTGCGGGAGATCGATGTTTCTGTTGAACACCTAGGATAAGACACATCAGAATGTAGCCGAAAGCGTTCCCACAAGAGTGGAGGTTATTATAACAGTGAAGTCAGAAAAAGTGGAAGGTTCAAAAAGCACATGTGGCTGTGATGGTCCATGTATTATATTTTTTATATACCATCGACTCAGCTCTTGTGACGTCAGATACTTTTTCTGAAAGACAAATTTAAAGTTAGTTCTGGATAAAACACTGACCTGTAGAAGTACTTTCCTTGTAGGGTGCCAACATTTGAATTTTTGGCATGACATTTGCATTTTCCTTCTGCGATACATCTGAAAAGCATGCAAATGTATATCACCTGCCGTAAAGAGCTGATTCGCTGTCACATACTGTAAATAGATAGCAAAGCTATTAATTAAGCAGCTCTTACAATTAGACTGTTTTGCCTTTTTTCTTTCTGCCAGCATACTTGAGTTTTTACAGTAGTTTATAACCCATGTCCCCTTATTTGATTTTTGTGTTAGTAACTTCTGTGATTTTTTTTTGGTAAATATTAACACACCTGCTTGTTATTTAGTCCAATATCGCTTGCATAAATAAAAAAGAATTAAGAAGCAGTAATCCCCTAAAGATGCACACAGGATAAAGTAACTTTTTTCGTTGTCAAGACTGGATTAGGAAAATGTTGGCAGAGTAAATTCCCAGAGTCATTTGAATCATTGTTTGTTTGACTTGTGACAGGCTTCCTGTTGAAACAACCCCCGATGAGGATGATGTGACTAATAACGAGCACACTCCAGAGACACACCAATGTGGGACTCTCTTATGTTTGTATATGGAACATTTTCATCAATATGTCATCTTTAATCTTGTCTTTAAAAAATCTGGTCATTTTAACAATCCTTTGTAGGCACGTTTTGCTACAGAATAAACAGTCGGCTTTTTGCAACTCCCCTGGATTCTCAAGCTGCGTGTCCTGTTTGCAGGATGCCCAAAGAGAAGCATCCACACACAGAGAACCAGCCTGCGTTTATCAGGTGGGACTGTGATTTTGGAAAGTCTGTGTTTCTAGGATGAATCTGTACACTGTTAAGTTTAACCTTGTTTATGTGACAGGGTCAGCATTCCTCGCACAACACTTCTGCCAGCGTACGAATACAAAGCGCACCGCCGCTGCAGCTTCGATCCATCGGACAGTCTCGGCCTGCCCTCTGTGAGTTCTCACATGGAGTTTTAAAAGTTCAAGTGGTTAAAACACTGTTGTTCAAGGTGACGTATGGAAGAGCTATTGAGGAATATACTTGATTTATGAGCATTTCTTTGGGTACTCATGCAGCACTGTCTGTCTGGATGGACAAACACCTCAATGGGAGCAGGCTCCAAGATGAGCAGCCTCGATCTGAGAAGCTCTGTGGAGATCAGGCCTTCAGTCCATCCTGAAAAACAACTGGTGAGAACTTAATGATTCACTTATCCACTCATCCATCTGTCTGTCACCATAATCTTTAAATTTGAAATTACATTAAAAAAAATTAACAAACTAAAATGAAATAAATTAAAATTTAAAACTCATTATTTATTTTCCAAAGCCGCAGGGGGCCGCAGAAGAGGAGTGAAAGAACCACATGTGGCTTCCAAACCGCGAGTTGTCGACCCTTGCTCTATCTTCTTCCCCATGAGTGTACAAATAATAATTTAGTTGTCAATAGCCAACCAACCCACAGCTGGGTAATTCCCACATTATGGATGTGACTGTTATTGAGTAAATCTTTTGCTGACTAAGTATGCAAATTGTGGTATCATGTACATGTGAGGGGAAAATATGTGTTCATTTCAATTTTACACACATGTCTGTAGATTGTATTTACGGTATGTGTAGTTATATATACCGTAAATAAATGCCTATAAACGGTATATACAATATAAATGACACGCGACTGCATGCTGTGGTTAAGTATATGGAAGTAAGAGTAAAATTAACATGTATTAACTTAAATATATATTTAACATATATTAACAATGTATTTTAAACATATATATTTTCTGCGCTGACTGTAGGGAATTACATAATGTGTACACCCATAAAGTTGTCATTTGTTTGCTTTGTTTCCATGGTTATATTGACATTTGCATGGAAGTGCCCTAAACTCTGTATGTTCATTCTTATCCTTATGATGGCCTGGTACATTTACATTTAGGGATTTGGCAGATGCCCTTATCGACTTACATACTACACACACACTTACAGAGTGGGCCTTGCTCAAGGGCCCAACAGTGGTAACTTTGGTCCACTGGTGGTCGTGGGTTTTGAACCTGGGATCTTCCAAACTATAGACCAATGTCTTAACCACTGAGCTACTCCTGACCCCTGTCACATGATAACTTATAAATGAAGTGACTAGTCATGTACCTCCTCTTGAGGTTAAGAACTTGAAACCTGATTCTGTTTTCTTTATTGCATGAATTCTTGCATGGTGTGTGTTTTTTTTTATTTTTATTTTTTTTTTTTATTCTGCATGCTAGTTAGATTTGCCAAGAAATACTTCAAAATATGTTCATTTTAAATAATGACTAATTTAAAAATGAAAAGTATTCGGCAAAATAATTCTGCTGCCCATACATGGAAAAATATAGCGTACCATTCTTAGTGCTTATTAGAGAAATATGTGTTATTTTTGCATGTCTTTATATGTGCATATCCGTAGGCTGTTTTTTGTTTTTTTTGGTTTTGTTTTGTTTTTTTACTTCAACTATGACATTTAAATGCTGGGATTTCCTGAACTGTTGGAATCATATACGTTACCTTCTGATATAGGTATATATATATCCCCCCCCCCCCCATGTTTGAAAATGTTCTTGTCTGTGACCTTTTTTTGCATATTCTTCCGATTGTTATCTTTCTTCTACTGTCTTGCAGATTGTTGCTGGTTTTTGTTGTTATTATTCATGTTACACCTTAATTTTTAGGGTTCTTCTGGGTCCAGGGATGAATGCTGCTCTCTACACACACACACACACACACACACACCCATATGATTCAGAAATTAGAGTAAGACTACTCTGAATGTGCTAAAGAGTGTTGAAATGCAGAACAATTATGGAAATTAAGTGGGGTTTTTTTTGTATTCTTGCACTACAGCAAACCTTTTTTAAAATATATTAAAGAAAACACTACTAATAATTTTTTTTATCATATATTTTTATCTGTTTAATGTTATAGTGCTGGTGAAAAGTATTGAGACAGAAGTCAAATTCATTGTTTTAATGACGTTCTTAAGTTTTTCTGGTATGACTGGATGAGAGGCTGCAGTGGAGGGGGGGATTTTAAACACTGTGAATTCTGAGGTTTTTTTTTAAAATACATTGTTAGTCACATTGTATCTCTGCAGTCATTCACATCAGTGTGAGTTTCTCTTCTCAGCACTGAGATCAGCTGGATATTTTTGGTTTTTGGAAAGCCTGATGCCAAACAAAAACTGAACAAATAAAGTGTGGCAAGATGACCAGAAATATGAAATTTTTTAGCAGAAGGTTAGAATGTTCTAGCAATCCTTATTTTCTCCTTACTCATTTCTCCTCGAAAACATTTTTCTTTTAGTTTGGAATCCCGTTTGGATAATTGCATGATGCATTCATTCATTTATATTTAACAATTGGAATAATAAAAGGTAGGTTTAAAAGGATAATTATGCAACCTTATGAAACAAAAGGACCATACTTTGGAGTGTCTTTAGATAGTGTAAGTAATAATCTTAATGTAGCATATTTTTAAAATTGACATTTGTTAGCTTTTTAGCTGTTGCCACTCTGGCACAGGTGTTTGTGCCGGATGGCGTTTCTGATGCAACCATTTCCAATTAACCAAGCTTGGGACTGGCACCGCATCCACTGGCTGGGATTTGGGCGTTGGGTGGGAATTTGGGCCGGGCCTTCCGCATGGCAGGCGAGCAACCTCCCACTGAGCTTTAAAATGAAGACATTGGTTCTCAAATATAGGGTCTGTAAAGCTGAGCCATCATCACACCTACTGTACCTGTTATTGAGTTTAATAGTTAGAACTGTCGACTGACCAGGTCTTAATCCATTTCTGAACAACTGACAAACAATTTGGGCTGTTTTGTCAAATTGAAATATTCTTATGAGGTCTAAGAAACCATTATTATATTACAGTAGATACAATATTTGAGTAATGAGATGAAATCTGCTGTTAAACAAGCGAACAAAGCAGAAGTACATGCAACAGGTGGAAGAGAGAGACATGCTGAAGGAAAAGCAATAAGTATTTCCAAATAGCAGTAGAAAAAAAATAAATAAATAAATAAAGGTCAGGGTGTTTCCTTGAAGTGTGTGAGTCAAATGATAATGTAGATTTATATGAACTCTTTTTTCGTTTTTTAATTCAGGGTAAAGGTGATGAAATGACGAAACCATAACATAATGTGAATAACGAGATGATGACTGACAGTTAAGTTTTACTGGAGGGCACAGGTGAGCTAATGCTGTGTGGAATAGTGTAGTCTGTTGGAGAGAGAACACACCGCGCGCGCGCGCACACACACCGCGTGCACACCGCGCGCGCACTGGCTGCCGAGGCTCGGGTTATGTGAGATGTACTTTTAGTCTCTGAGTGCTGAGGTAAGAACGAAACGTGTCTCTTTATAAAGTCTGTACGTAATTAACTGAGTATATGAGTTTCTGAGACGAGACAACGTGTGTGTGTGTGCGCGCGCGCGCGCGTTATTTTTAGCTGGGGCCACGTGACCGCAGGAGAAACTTTATAGAGCGGCAAACTTCGAACAGATGCACACTCAAGTCGAGCGGATTTGGTTTTTATGAAGCTGCCGAGATCTAACCGAGATCCCTGCTCATCATGAGGAGATGGTCAGCTTTACTCTGGCTGGGGCTTTCTATCCTGTTCTCTGCGGTAAGCTCTCAATCCCTGCTCATGATTGATTGATTGATTGATTAATAGAGTGACGCTCTACTCATTAACATCTGGAACATCTGTTGAATGGAATGACTTGTAATACCGTTAGAACATTAATAACAGCACACCATGCCATGTGTTATAGTTCTGCATGAACACTAAACAGGTCATGTCATTCATTAGTTCTAGGATGAAAAAAATCCTGCAAATTTAGTGAAATCTTTTATGTTCATCTGCTGGAGCCGTAGCCTGGGTCACCATCTCCAGACCTTAAGCCAAAAGCAAACTGTTGGAAAGTGGTAATGAATGTGGTAGCGGGAAACTTTCTTCTGTGCATGATTTTTAGATACTAAATATTGATTGATGTCATTCTTTCAAGTTTCTTTCAATCTTTCCTGTCAAGTTTCAGAATGATAAATACTGAATTGCATTTTCGTCTCAATACTTTTGGCCGACACCGTGTGTGCATATACAGTATATGTGTGTGTGTGTGTGTGTGTGTGTGTGAAAGACAGAGTGATAGAGAGAGACCACGAGCCATTTCTGTTCATGTTACTATGATGAAAGGAAGGAAGGATGTCGAGCATCATTTTTCTAATGAATGACTTGCTATATACTTGCATCATCTTATCTGCAGACAGGGTGTCCCAAAATTGTCCATGCACACTTTTTTTGGTCACTTTTTTTTTTGTCAATTTCTTTACACCATCATTGCAAATTCTTTCTAACCAAACACAGCTGTCTCTCCTACTCATGATGAAGTGACATCTGGTGTCATGCATGTAATAACTTAGTAATAAGATGTAAATCTCTGTGCATGGAGATTATTGGGACATCCTGCCTTTCATACTCAGCCATTTCCTATACACTATGTAGGTTACTCTAAAGCATCAAAGAATTTCCAGGCATTTCAGAGATGATTCTAGGTGACTGTGCAATAGAGACTTACTGGTAGAATTCACACTCATTTCTAGCCCTTAGTCCCTTGATCTGACCACATCTCTTGCTTGTGTGATCTGCTGCCAGATATTTCTAAAACAGATCAGCATCTCAGACTAATGTGTTGGACGCTTTTTTTTTTAGCTTAGGTTCCTTTTTTATCATATATGTAATTTTTTTTGCACAGCACATACACATCACAAAACCTTTAAGGCTAGACCAAGGGTCAAGCTTTGCATCGAGCCTATTTTTAGTTGTGCGGTTTTGCTCTGTTCTTTTAAAGATTTCGTCAATAATCTAGAGGCCGCAAAGTTTCCTTAAAATATTTATGCATCATCTTGTGGAGTTCCCTAACTCGTTTGTCTTAATTAGACCATTAAAACGGTAGACAGCGAGGTGCATTGTGCAGGCTTGGCTGCATTTTAAATTTAGTGAACGAGACAAGCATTAATCAAAAGCTGTGTCTAAAGCAGCACTGTGTGGGAAAATGCCTTCACCCCTTTAACTCGCAAGTGAATGCGGTTTGGTGGTGCATTTGCTGGAGTAATGCCAGGAAGAGCGCCAAAGAGAACTGATTGCAAAACTTATGATGCTGTAATTTTGATTGTAATTGACAGCGAGGTCTAAACTTAGTCTAAGAGTATGTTATGCAAATTCCCCGGAACGACTCAAGACTCATGGCTGATATTTTTTATTACTGTGTAAGGATTGACTCAAAAACAAAATAACAGATGATTCAACTGACTCGTTTTTCTTCTTCTTGTAGATCCCTCCAGGAAACCCAAAGTCTTGTCTGGAATGTGAACCTGGTAGGATTTTTCAGAAACTTCAGTGGAACGATTAGTAATTGTATTTGTTTGTATATGTTTTCACTGTTTCTGTAAACACTTATCTTTAAGATGACAGTCATCATAAATGTTATCCAAAAAAGGGTCATCATAAATTTTGCAATAACGCAATTGATATTTCCCTAGAACCGCCAAATGTATGAGGGTATAATCCAAACTCAGCTTGGAGTGTATATGCAAAGCAATTCGACCTTTTTTATTTTCCCTCTGGACTCATGAATAGAACGCTCCAGTGTAACACGGATCCCTTTAGTTATATGTGTATATAAAAGGAAATATCACAGAGTACCAGCATGTAAATAGAGGCCTTTTATAGAAAATCACCCTGACCTTCAAATAAAGATGAAGCACTTCTCTTTTTTGCCCACGTAATGCTAAACGCAACACTGAAGGCCTGAAGATATGGATGCGTGCCTGGTTTTTACAGTTATCTCTGACACTATCTGAGTCAGCCATTTAACTAGAAAAGCCATGTGAAGGAGAACAAGTTGTTTGTACAGTTGCTTGTTTTTTTCTCTCTCTCTATTTCACTGACCCACTCCTGACTTCTAAAGTTAGTATAGAACATACTACTCTAATGAAGACCACATTTTTCCTTTTGACTGACCAAGAGTTGACTTGTACATATATTGCACCCATTCTGAGTCAGGAGCGTTGCTGTGCTGTGTTCTCCAGCCTAATCTGTTCATCTGTACTACTCATCTTGTTTACTAACGGACTTCCATGTCACACAAAATGCTTGATTTTACTGTCAGCGTTGGTTTTCTGAGCTGGCCGTTTGTGCTTCTTGAAAAAGAAAAGTTTGGCTAGTCATTTCCAGACACTGCGTACAGTCATTACGTGGTGCAGGTGGCAGCTTCATGGCTAGTTGTGTTATGACAATTGAGCAAAGTTAGTAAGAAACAAAACATGAATGTGCATACTAGTACTTGTTTATTTTTCTAATAACGGCATTGCCATCCCCCTTCATTACATTGCACATTTTTTAATTTATACAGTACGTACACTTAATATCATTGAACGTCCATTAATGCATGTTGTCATTTGTGTTACAGCAGCTGTAACCTCCAAGCATCACTATCTTTTTTTCTCAATGAAACATAGCTTCCTACAGAGAAAACTGCAACAACAAAAAAAGCTTACACAGAAAAGACTTTTATATCAAGCTAACACTGGAGACTCATTCTATAGAGATTATAAAAAAAATAAAAACACCTTGTTACAGAAAGCTTTACCATAGCAAGAGTTATGTGTATGTTTTTAAAACAGTGTATATGTTTGCTGCATTATTGTGAGATATCAAGAACCAAAACTAAGCAGTGTCACCTCAGAGCAGAACAGCACTGAAGTATAAATCTATGCTGTATAGTATAAAAAAAAAAAAGACTATACTGTATTCTTTTTCCACTCAGGCTTTATCTCTGAAAACTGTAAGTGCGTGCCATGTGAGAATGAACAGTACTGGTCTAAGAGGAACGGAGTGCCTAGGTGTAACACGTGCATGCCATCTTGTAACGGTAAGATCGTGAAAAAGCAAAGCATGTGTTACAAATATACCAGAGATAATGTGTGTGTGTGTCTCGTTTGTCTACTTATTGTGTGTGTGTGTGTGTGTGTGTGTGTGTATGTGTGTGTGTGTGTGTGTGTGCAGTAAAGCAAAACATGATTGAAATAACCAAATGCACGAAGACAAGTGACCGTAGCTGCAAGTGCAAAGCCGGCTTCTACTGCCCAAGTCCCGTGAGCTTGACCTGCAGGAGGGATTGTGAGCCATGCACCAACGGCTTCACCAAAACGCCTAATCTAAACATCTCCTGCCAGCAGTACACTAAGTAAGTATGGCATTTTGAGGGGAAAAAATCTTCTGTTTATACTATGACTAAGATCTAATGCCCAGGCAAATCTGGCTAACATTGACGGTATAGATGTACACGCCTTTCTTTGCTTATGTTAAAAAAAAAAAGAGAGAAAAAAAAAGGCGTAACAGCCTCAGCCAATCAGTAGGCCAGGATCTGAACCACCACTGCCCACCAACTTCATGAGTACAACTCTGAAATTCCCTGAGTATGGGAGTTTTCTCATCACTCATGTGCTGCTCATTACAGGAATTCTCAGTGTATGTATGTATATATACTGAGAATTCCTG
>JAOVVA010070553.1:0-13318 GCA_028565275.1 Leiocassis micropogon
GATTAGTGATTAATCTTTCTCTTTCTCTCTCTCTCACACACACACACACACACACACACACACACACACACACACACACACAGCATTAAATAAAGTGACCTTCTCTCTCTAGCAGTTACATCGAGACCAGTGTGTGTGTGTGTGTGTGTGTGTGTGTGTGTGTGTGTGTGTTTGAGTGCTGTATTCACAATATGCTTTTGGTTTCATTATCAAACCCAACCCTGTGTGTGTGTGTGTGTGTGTGTGTCACACAGTGTGAATTTGTTTTATTGTGTGTGTATCACATGTGTTTTACTAGCAAACTGTGTGTGTGTTTGTGTTTCACTTGAAGTGTGTGTGTGTGTGTGTGTGTAAGTATGAGTGTGTGTTTGTGTATACATATTTCTCTAGCAGTGTGTGTGTTTGTTTCAGAGTGTGTGTGTCTGTGTGTTTGTTTACGTATTTCATTAACAGTGTGTGTGTGTGTGTGTGTGTGTACGTATTTCATTAACAGTGTGTGCTTCTGGAATTGTGTATGTGTGTGTGTGTGTGTGTGTGTGTGTGTGTATCTTTTATTAGCAGTGTGTGTTTGTGTGTCTCTGTGTGTGTGTATGTGTGTGTGTGTGTGTGTGTCACAGACTTTGAGCCTGAGACCACAGCTGCCTTCTGGGTGATGATGTCATACTGTAGGTAGACCAGGAAGTCCCTACACACTCATATATAGAAATATGTGTGTGTGTGTGTGTATTCTCTAATAGTGTGTGCTTCTATCATCGTGTGTGTATGTGTTTCACTAAAAGAGTGTGCATTTGTGTTTCAGGGTGTGAGTGTGTGTGTGTACTAGCAGTGTGTGTGCGTGTGTGTGTGTGTTTGTCACAGACTTTGAGCCTGAGACTTGAGGCCTTCTGGATGATGTCACAGGAAGACCAGGAAGTCCCTACACAATCATATAAATATATTTGTGTGTGTGTGTGTGTGTGTGTGTGTGTTAGAGACAGAGAGCTGTACATTTACTTGCTCTTTGACCCTTGTGTATCTGTGATACCTGTATGTGTGTGTGTGATGACGTTGTCATGGCGATAACGAGCCTGTTATAAAACAGCTCAGGCAGCGTCTCATCCTCTCTGATCACACTCTGTGTGAGTGCTGTTGATAGAGCAGATTCAGTCTTGTGTGTGTCTGTGTGTGTGTGTGTGTGTGTGTGTGTGTGTGTGTGTGTGTGTGAGTTGTGGTCTGGCTCCGTTTGCTCAGCTGGGACTCTAATATTAGCAGCCTGGCCGTGTCAGTGTAGGACGAGCATGATGGTTCGGCTCATACACTCCCCTAAACACACACACACACACACACACACACACACACACACACACACACACACACACATACACACAGGATATCGAAGCCACAGCTGTTAGTGACTCCACAAGAAGAGTAAAGAACCTGAGAGCGCTCTACATAAACCACACACACACACACACACACACACACACACACACACACTCCTGTACATGACTATAAGCAGTGTGTTCAATATTGTATATTATTATACATCACTGCTGTACCACACAGAGTGGAAGAGGCTTTGAAGTAGCCGAGGGGGTGTGGTCAAGCTAATTAGATTTTTGAGAGCACAGAGGGGGCGTGGTCAATCCAGTCAGATCCTTTGATTGCATGGGGGGGGGGTGCATAGAGGAGGTGTGGCCAGGCCAAATAAAAAATTTTAAGTGGACGTTATGTTAGTAATCTGTAACTTTGCAGTCAGACGTAACGCGCGTAAAGAACAAACGCCACAGTGGTTCACATACTTCAAAGATGTGTAAACACAAAACACACAACCTACTTTCTCATCAAAAATCTAAATGATAAACCATAACACGCTCCACCGTCAGATCTCTTTTAGACAGAATGATGGCTGAAGACTAGTGATGGGTCGTTCGTGAACAATTCGTTCTTTTTGAACGATTCTTAAACGTGACTCAGATGAACGAGTATCTCGGAGAGTGATTCGTTCATTTTCTATTGGGCGCGCATGCGCAAATCATCGCAAAACCTCCGTATGTTATATATCGTCCCATAGACGCTATGCGGTGCAATAGATTTAAAAGAACGAACGACTCAGATTGGAAGATATAAGAGGTGAGCTGCTCATTCTGTTTATTATAATATGTCCTTAGCTGCATTGTAATATTTTGATTGCTGGAACTAGAGCAAAAACTTGTGTATGTAGACGTATTGGGGGTATTTTTATTGAAAACGCAACATTTTATTTTATTTCTGATCAAAAGAATGAAATGAACAAAATGACTCAAAAAACGATTTGTTCATTTTGATGAACGAGTTTCAAAGAACTGAGTCAGTAAAATGATTCAAACCTTGCTGTCGAGGGCTATATCCTGGGCCACCAAGTGGGCGGGGCTTCAGTTTTCCCCCCTCTCAGTCTCAAGACATCATCAGAGGACAGAATTCTATTTTTTTTTTTACCCTATTTACCCCCATGAGAACCTGAAGAGCACAAAAGCTTCGCCTCCAGGAATCGTACCTAATTACGACAAAAACGTGCTGCCTTTCTATAGGCACAATTCTATAGGCATTATCGTTTCTATAGCAACAGCTCCTTCACAGGGAGTCATATGGGCAGCGGTTATGCAACATTCTAGGAAGGAGTCTCCAATTTAAGCATCCAGTATATTTAGACTCCAGTCTCCAGTATGTGAATCCATGCTGTCATGATGTCAAGCTTCGAGGCCGTCACACAGACACAGATATTTGTCCTCGATCAGCCGGACGGAGCATTTCCTCAGCTTCCTACGAGACCCTTTAGGTCAGTAAGAAGAGCCGAGCGCTGACGATATTCCTGATCGAATAAAGTTCAACCCCTCCTCCGCTCTCCTTCCAGAAGTAATGCCGCAACGAAAAACAGTCACGTGAGGGACAGAAATAGGAAGTGACTTCCTGCTTCCTCTTTAGCCTGCTCGTTCTAAGCTCGTTGTGCTGTATATCTCACAATTTATGCTACTGTATGTTAATGCTTTTAATGTTTGGCTCAAACGCTTCTCTAAATTTTAACCAGTCTCATAACCCACTCATTACACACGCTTACACCATGCTCAAAACGCAGAAAGCGCTAATTAGTCTCGAAAAGCTATCCGCGAGACCACGTGCTTGCAAACTCTCAACACGTGCTCAAGTTTTCAAGTTTCCAGTTTAATTGTCATATGCAGAGTAAAGAAATATGTTTTGTACAATGAAAGTCTTTCTTTGCTGTCCCCCAATGAATGCCACTAAAAATAAAAATAAAAAGCATACAATAGTATAAAATAAGTATAGGTATAAAAAGAATAGGCATGAAAAAAGGTTATCTATATATTAAACGCAGAATATGAAAAAAAATATGAAAATATATTTGTGCAAATTACGCAAGTGTATGTGAAAGTCCACAGTAAGTTTGGGGGGAAAAAAATAAAGAAAGTTCTCAGTGTGTGCAAAGCTGCAATGGTTTGTGCAATTTGTTCAAATGATTGTGCCGATTAGAGACGGTAAAATGGATTTATAATCCTACAGGTGGCGCTCTCTCAACTATTCCCTCACTGCCATACCGTGCGGTAGGAATGTTTATAAGTAAATAATAATTTTTAAGGCGGATGATGTGACAGAGATACGCGCTGCTTAGTAACAATGTGTAGCTTTTGTGTTTAATTTAATATAAGATTAAATGTTAAACTCTTGTATTTGAAATTAGTTTGTAGAGTTTAAATGCTGTGCTCGGTTTTTAAGTGGGAAAACTAATGTTAAAAGGAATAGGCTGTTGAACAAAGCCAAGGTATAAAACTTTTGAGTTATGACTCAACTTTAAAAAGTCTGTAAAAAAATCGGAAAAAATATGTTGATATAAAATATTGAATCTGAATATTTATAAAATTGTGATAGTTACAGAATCGCAATATAAATCGAATCGGCGCCGAGGTATCGTGATAATATCGTATACGGTATCGTGACTGCTGTTTCCCGTCCCTAGTAATCATGTAATTGATTTGCTTCGTATATACGTAGGTTTTAAGGTCCTGAAAATCAGAAACGGACCCTTTAATTGTTTACTGCATCCTAATTGTATTCCTAATTATAATCTAATTAATACGCTGTAAAAAAAATTTCAGCTGTGTTGCTTACAGGAGACAATCACATTGTGGCGATTTTATTGTTTCCTTTTTTTTTTTTTTGTCCAAATGTATCTCAGTTCAATCCTCCACAACCAGGAATGCTGTCAGCTGACTCGAGACAGAGGACGTGTTGGAAGACATGCGGCACAGCTGAGTCCCCCGTCCCTCCCCCTTTCCACTCAATAACAGGTGTGTATTGAGGGTGATGGAATTAACACAGAATGTCTGTCATTCCTACCATTAACCCTCTCAGGTCCTTCATCAGTACTGCTGAGCTGTGTGAAGTTCTCACCACACGTGACCCTCACGTCCAACGCCATCCGACTCCGGAGGTGTGACCTGGGTCGAAAATGCGAGTGTAAACACCTCATGCTGTTTTCTAATTGTCTGTATTGTCATGCGGGTTTGGATCCTCTTTCCTTCATCTGCCTGGAAATGCTCGAGTTGCACCTTAAACCCTGTTCACTTCCTATTGCGGTATTTTTTGGAAATCGAATCTTTTGTGCGGAAATTTGTGTATCGCTTCAAAATAGATTTTTTTTTTCATTTTAATAATATTTGATTTTATATAGGTTTACATTTGAGATGGTAAAATGTTGCAGTTCCTCTATGATCCTGCAGGTGGTGCACTCTAAACTATTCACACATTGGAAGGTAGCACAGTATTATGTGTAGTAAGAGAGAATTTTGTGCTAAGTTTGATTAGAATTTTAAAAATCCAATATTAAATTGGGATATTTATACAATCATGATACTTACAGAATCACAATACAAGTAAATCAGCACATAGGTATCGCGATAATATCGTATCGGCTGGTCCCTGGTGATCCCCGTCCCTATTAGTCAAGTGGTGTTGATTAATTCTCTATAACAGGAGGGTGGACAGTAGTGTAGCTTTATATTAATATGCATGTTCTAATATGTAATCGTTTCCAAAGAAACGGCTTAGTTATTGGGATGACTACAGACATAAGGTATAACATTTATAGAAGGAGTCTCCAATGTCAGCACTTAGTACAGGGTAAAGCTTTGACTCGATAAGATAAGATGTGTCTTAATAACTTTCGAAGGGTTAGGGAGAAAAAAGACAGGTTGGTGAGGGATACAACACTCAGAGACGTCCTGTTATACACTTGGACTTTAATTAAGTCTCAGCGTCTTATTAAATAATAAAAAAAATAATAAATCAGACATTTAAAATCTAAAATCTGTTTAGCAGCTAGAGAGGATTAGAGACAGTTATAAAATGTTTCATTTCACTTTAAGAAAAGGGGGTGCAAACTTTTGAGAGATTAAACGTTTTTTTTTTTTTTTTTTAAATAATATAACAGGTTTTATTTCCTTTGTTTTCGGAATGATGGACAAATGTGATCGATCACGTGGACATGAAATTACATTTTCCGAAGGGTACACAAACTTTTGTACCCACCCTGCACATCCTCTAATAGTCTCAGTCAGATGTGTGCTGAGTTGGACCTTTGGCCCAGAGACTCCAATTTCCAAGCAGTCGTGCGGTCTGGAAGCTCAGCCAGGAAATGTTTCATCGGGAACTGTGAGAGCTCGGAGACGAGGACGAGGAGGAGGAGGACAAGGAGGAGGAACACGCTATAAGACATGATGACGTGCTCGGGTTTTGGCTGTGCCTTCCGGGAACAAAATGGTCTCCTGCTTCCTGTGACGTCCAATAAGGAGGAGCAGCATTATCTCACACACACACACATACAATAGCCTGGATCTCCAAAACACACCACCAGTCATGACTCTGAATTCTGGATTGTGATTGGGCGGGAGGTGTTGATTAGTTTACTAGGAGAGCGCCTCTGAGAGCTGCTATCGTTTCCATAGTAACAGCTCATTCATGAGGAATTGCTTTAATGAAAAGGAATGAGTCTCCAGTGTTGGAGCTTCGCAAAAACAAAAGAATCAAAAGTCTTCGTGAAATGTTTTCACTAAAGAGAGAGAGAGAGAGAGAGTGAGAGAAAGAGAGCAACAAAGGGAGAGAGGGAGGGAGAGACTTCTCTTCCTGTTATTAAATGCGAAGCAGGTATCTCTTTGAACATGTCCAGTCTTGGCCAAGTCTCACAAACACAAACACATGTAAAGCCACTAATGACAGAGTACGGGGCACACACAAACTACCCGCTCTGTGGCGTTAATTATAGGTCTATAAGAGCGTCAGGCTGACATTGCTATTAACCCCCTACCCATTAAAAAAAAAAAAAAACACCCCCCTCACCTCCCCTCCAACAAACCCACAGACGCATACACCTGCATGTGTTTGTCTGCTATCTTTATAGAAATTCCCTGCTTTACTATCTTTGATCAGCTGCACGCTAACATCCTGTGGGTCATTTGTGAGGCTTGTGGGATCATCTACATTCCTAGGAATCCTGGAATATTTCAGATGCCAGGAATTCGGACGCTCGCCTTCCTCTGAAACCGCAAGAATCGTTCATTCTGGGATTTCACACGACTATCGGGCTGCACCACCAACCAGTCGAGCAACGTTAATATTTTATATTTCCGCTAACAGGAAGAGGAGCGACTGTTACATGTGCTAATTTTTAGAGCAGCGTGTAACCTTACAGAGATGAGAAGCAAAGCCTTGGGAGAGTGACAGACCAAGATGTAGTTGTTCGGTTTCCCCAGCTGGGAAACATTTCTTTGTTAACAGATTTGTTTCTTCTTGCAGCTCATGATTCTCACCAGGCGAAGCACTGGTATACAACAAACAACATCAAGTGAAATGTTTGTGGTCACATCTGTGCTGTTAATCGGAACAAGATTCTAACCTTAGTAAGACACTAAGACACAGGACAAGGCTAGATAAATTGAGACCATGTCTTAAGTGGGTCGAGATTGAATCCTGAAAACCATCAACTTTTACTTCATTTCATAATTGTTACATTAAAACAGGGCCCAGCATGGAGCCCTGGGGTACACCATGTGCAACAGGAACTGAAGATGATGTACTGTATATTTACTTGGGACAGGAATCACCAGGGATCACGCGATACGATATTATCACGATACCTAGGTGCTGACTGAATGTATGAATTAAAGCTATAATTAATAATGTGTTACAATTCCAAACAATTTTATCAAATAATTGCCTGCCAATGAGGTGGTGTAGTGGTTAGCACTGTCGCCTTGCACCTCCAGGGTCCGGTTTTGATTCCCGACTCTGTGTGCATGGAGTTTGCATGTTCTCCTCGTGCTTAGTGGATTTCCTCCGGGTACTCCGGGTTATGCAGGTTAGGCTAATTGGCGTTCCCAAATTGCCCGTAGTGTGTGAATGAGTGTGTGAGTTTTTGTATGTGTGTGTGCCCTGCGATGGATTGGCACCCTGTCCAGGGTATACCCCACCTCGTGTTCTAAGCCTCCTGGGATAGGATCCAGGCCCCCATGACCCTGAATACAGGATAAAGCAGTATAGATGATGAGTGAGTGAGAGTGCCTGCCAGTGTGTGAATAGTTTCGACAGCACCACCTGTAGTATTATTGAGGAACAGTAACATTTTACAACCTCAAATGCAAACATATATAAGTTGAAAATTCATTTAAAAAAACTTTGTAGTCAGTGTGGTGATACATAAAACAATTGCTCAAATGTTAATATTTACCCAATATCTGGCTAATGCTTTACTCCAACCCCCTACCTCATAATTAAGATCAAGTTCACTGTAATCATTTGTCAAGAAGAGACCACTTCCTAAGAAAATTAAAGACAGTACCAACTAGGGCTGGAATAAAAAATTAATTGAACCCAACATTCCGATATAATTTTGCCCATTTCAGTAACCTTATTTTTTTATACTCTAATTTTTATTCTGCTAATGCTTTCCTGTATGTGTGCATGTACTGTACTCATACTAGTCATGTGACCCCATGACTCATGCAACTTACGCAAAAGAAAAATGCTGTGCTTGTCATTTGCATATTTTGATTTTAGTGAAGATGACACCAAACAAAAAGAAGTCAAATGTACAATAACACAGAGGAAATATCTGGTATCAAATATCTCTTCCGGTATCAAAAGTCCAATCGGTTTCAACACTGGTTGTCAACAATCATGTTACCAAACATGAACAGCATCTGATTTAAACAAAAAAGGAACAACTCCAGCAACAAGCTTCTCCACAACGCAGCTGAAGATAACACGAGTAAACTGTATACAGACGCTACACAACATGAAAAACATTTAAGAAGATAGAAGGAAATTACTGATGCCATTTCCTACTACATCATGACGGACTAACAGCTGAGTATATTTACAGCACAGACTTGTCAGATAAAATGTTCAAATAATCGTGATATTGATTTGAGGTCATATCGCCCAACACTGTCTAGGCCCAAGAGCACACTTGGCGACACTAAAGCCTAAGCCTGCACCAAGTGTAATTCCAAATGGCAGTACATCAGAGACAAGAATGAACTTGAGACCGGATTCATGTCCTCCGCAGCATGGTACTGCAGACGTTGAAAACCCTGACGCTCCTCAGAAAACTCAGTCTGTTTTTTCTTGTAAAGTGCTGTAGTTGTGTAAGGGTGTTTTCACATTAAGACCCTGGGATTGTTTTCAAGAACACTTGACCACAAAAGTCTGGTTCATTTTGATCAGTATAAACTTAATCAATCAGTACAGCATGCGGGAACCATACCCGAGTCCGCTGGAAAACATAAATCGGTGTACTCACGTACGGATCGATGTACAGATCCGTGTGAGCGTAGCCAATCCCGTCCTCTGACCTAAACGGCCATAGCTATTACAGTCGGAAGGCACGCAAGACCGTTATTCATGACATTTTTTTCTAAATATCAATAACGTAATTTTATATAACATGAGGATTGACTTCCTCATTCTCTTCTTCTTTTGTCTTTAATGGTGGCTCGCAAACCTGTATTGGAGGGAGAAAATATGTGAGTGTACTCAGTGGGGAGGGAGGAGCAAGTCTTCCTGATACGGTGCAAATCAATCGTGCCGAATGAGAAAACGTCCTAACTGGCTCGCTCAAATCCTTTGCTTCCTACATGCATCAGTGATCATTGGGTGCCCTTTACCCAGTCGCTGGTTTACTGGTTCTTCTTCCTTGCAGCACTTTTGGTCGGTACTAAGAGGTACATCGTACAGTATACCCCGTAAGACCTGCTGTTTTTTGGAGACGCACTGCTGCAGTCGTCTAGACATCACAAGCTCAGCTATCCACTCGCTGCCTAATGAATCGATCCCACTCTGATCGCAAGTCAAGCACAAGACCGCGAGAAACAGAAATGCATTTCAAAATATAGCAGCGAATAATAATGAAGCGACATGCACATCAGCCTTATACACAGTTATAACCCTGTAAAAGTATATTTATAAACCCGGGATGCCATATCGATCTGTGTGTTTGGGGGACTACAAGCTACGTCTCAGGATTCTATCAGGACGAGACGTTCCGTCATACGTGACGCTAAGAAACGCTAGTCACATGGTATACGATGATAAGACCTTGTTAGGTCTGTTTTGGACAGAGTCATGTAGAAGGAATGTGTTTTTTTTTGTCCTCTGAGAGAGAGAGAGAGAGAGAGAAAAAGACTGAAAGAGAGATACACATCTATGATTCCCTTCACCTCGGGCTGATCTTTGCATTAATGTATCATATTCCCAGATGTGCTCAGTTTCTTGAAGATCTAACAGTTAATGTCACTCCAGCGGGCGAAGCCAGAGCGAGGACGCGGAGCTCACATGTCTCACTCTGGCGATACGCAACGTCAGCACCCTTTAAAATTACAGCCGGCTGACGGGTTAAAAAAAATGTCGCCGCGCTGCAAATGACCTTAAAGCCAACCGCGTCTGCCAGGCCGTCCTCATTACAGCGTCGAGCTCGGAATTAACGGCTCTCCCGCTGGTTTCTTCCCATCCTTTATTTGCACACAACATGGCTGAAATGATGGCCTGCATTCAGTGTGCTAAGCCTTCTCATCTACAGGAATAATAAGAGTTATTATTATAATTATAACACACACCCTGAGGCATGGAGTGCTCGGGATCCTGATGATCCCTCGGCAGCTTAAATTCACTGAACACAAAGTACAAGACGACGTGGAAAGTTGGGCAACAGATCGACAGGTCAGGGTGATATTAGTCTAAAGAACGATATAATACCACTAAATGCACAGTATACTCTCTGTGAGTGTGCACAGGCTTTGGACATTGGCTCTGCCCTGAGACAGATCATCTGCAGCTATCAACAACAGCGGAGCAGAGAGTAAAGTCAGAACAACGGATCAGGGTTTTCTTCTTTCACGAGCTCGACATTAAGAGCTTTTTAAACAGGATGATTTGATACAGGTTAGACTCAAGGGGTCTCAAGCACAGAGACCGCCTTCAAACACAATGAGTAAAAAGAGTAATGCAGCACGGGGGAAGAACATGATGATGATGATGACAGAACAAGGACAAGATACTTGGACTCCTAATGATAAATAATAGAAAAGAAAGAAAGAAAGAAAGAACAATATATACGACTAAGCGCTTAAAGAATAACGGAAAAGATATAAAAGGTATAAGACGATAAACAAGTTTGGGCCTCTAGTATTAAATAATAGTGTTAAAAATGAAAAGACAATTTTTAGAAAAGACAAATGCGTCATTTTTCGGCTTAATCTTTGTCCAGCTGTCAACAAGCTCTCCGTTTTTCCCTCATTTAAAAATGTTGAATGCACCGCTGTCTTCACTTCTTCATCAGAAGTGAATCTTCGTCCTCGTAGGGCTGCTCTCAGGGGACCGAACAGGTCAAAGTCAGATGAAGCAGGATCAGGACTATAGGGAGGACGCTTTAACGTCTCAAAACAAACTGGACGGTGTGGACAGAAGTGTGCGGGCGTGCATCGTCATGCGAGATCACGACGTCCTCGGATATCAGTCCTCTGTGTTTAATCCGAAGTTCAGTCTTCAGCTCTTTAATAAGCGTCTCACTGTAACGAGCGCTGTCGATTGTTGAACCTTTTTCCTGATAACGTTCCAATACTTCTGGCCCTTGAGATGAGAATCCCAGAAAACTGTAAGCGTTGATGAATTTTCCATCTGATGGTCGACTTTTTCTCGGTCTGTGATTGAGGATGTTTCCGTTCCGTACTCTGCCGTTTACTCTCAGGCTCGTAGTGATGAATCCGTGTCTCGTCTCTGGTAATGATTCTCTTTAAAAAAAAAAAAAAAAAAAAAAAAAAACTTTCACCTTCCTTGGGGTATCGAAATCCCTTGGAAAATCCCGAAACTTTTCTGTGCAGATATCCAAACGCTTATGTTTATACTCTTCTGTGAATCATTCTGGCACCAGGTACACCCTTAAACCACAAAAAAACAACCCAGAATCACCGCACGCTCTTTCCTTCGTCCATTTTTGCTCGCACCGCAGTTAAAAATGAACCGATGCAACATCTTTTCACCTGCACAGCAGTGACCGGGGAGACGCTGATACCAAGGTGACTCGTAATAGGTCATAAGTAAGATATAAGGGGACCTGTCCGAGAAGGACAGGAAGAAGAAGAAGAAGAAGAAGAGTTGTTGCTTACTCGGTGCTTGGACCCCTAATCGCTCATATAATATATATATATATGTATAGTGTGTGTGTCTCTGTGTGTGTATGGATTTGAGAAACACACAGTAGCTTGTTTATTTATTCCAGCTGTAAAATAAACACCTTCACCTCTGGCGCGCACACACACACACACACACACACACACACACACAATGGGCCAGTCCCAGGGTGTGTCTGTCTCCCTCTCTCTCTCTTCTGTCTCACACACACACACACACTCTTCATGTGCTCCTCCTCTGACTGTCCTATCCAGCTCACACACCATCTCCAGGACCTGACCTGAGTTTACGTATATCAGCGCTCTGAGCAGAAAACATGCAGACAGGAGTGTTAATAAAGCAGCACAACACACACACACACACACACACACACACGTCAGTATATTTCATGGAGCTCTTACCTTTCTCACTCAGAGTCAGCTTCTCCTGCAGGCTCATCTCAAGATCTCCTTTCTCCATTTTATCTCTCTCTCTCTTTTTCAGTGTGTGTGTGTGTGTGTGAGAGAGAGAGTGAGTGAGTGAGAGTGTGTGTGTGTGTTTAAGCTCTTTGCTTTTCCTCTGCACACGCCGTCATTCCATCAGTCAATCCAGTAAAAAAACACACACACATACACTTATATCTATATATACATATACACACACAACCCCCAGCCTCCAACAAATACAGCTCTTACACACCAGAGACAGATTTATCACCGGATAGTATGACAAGAAACAGATCTGCTGCGAAAAAATTTCTAACTGACTAATAATAACTTAACAAATATATACGTCAAAATAAATACATGTACAAAAAAAGCACACAATCAGAGAGAAGGTAGGTCCGGGTCCGTTACCCTGCCAACCCCCGCCGCACTGAGACTGCTGTAGAGGAACAGCCGAGCTATACCAGACTCTACCATTCACCCAGGGTAAGCAGGGGGGGATCAGGGCCAAAAGAAAGCCTACAATCCGAAAGGAATGCATTCGAATATGCAGCTAATATGCGTAATACCACATTTATTACACGTTCACGAACATCCTTTATGCTTTCATGGTGCCGATTTATAACTAAAAGACAAACAATACTTCAGGCTTTAATCGTCCCCCCCCCCCATACACACTCTCTTACTCTTTCCCTGTCCCAGCAGCAATGGAAGAAATTCTTCACCCAGGCAAAAATAGAAAGGACTTGATATTGTCATGTTGTGTTCATTAAAAGTGAAACCCTGAAAAGCAAAACGTCTCGCCCTTTGTTTTTTTTGTTTGTTTGTTTGTTTGTTCTTTTACACAATCTCGAACAATGCCTTTTCATTTTATATTTAACATAAAGGAAGTGATGGAACTGTGTGTGAGAATGAATCTCATTCAAATTCAAATTTAAATTTTATTTGTCACAAACTCATACACAGTACGATTTACAGTGAAATCCTTAAACGACCGCCTGTGATATTAAAAAAACAATTAACAAGAAATAAATAGAACAAAATATTTCAAAAATTTCAAAAAATATACAAACCGGATTCCAAAAAAGTTGGGACACTATTCAAATCGTGAATAAAAACTGAATGCAATGATGTGGAGGTGCCAACTTCTAATATTTTATTCAGAATAGAACATAAAT
>JAOVVA010070614.1:0-13316 GCA_028565275.1 Leiocassis micropogon
ATAATTTGAGTTTCCATTATTTCTTATGGGAAAATTAAATTTGGTTTACGAGTGTTTTGGAATACGAGCCCACTTCCTGAACGAACTATGCTCGTAATCCGAGGTTCTCCTCTGCAAGCGAAACGGTCTCATCCTCACTCCAGCTTACATTATGACATCCTATTAACATGACAGGAAATTTACCAGGGGGCAATGTACCGCGCAAAAAAGCCCATAGACTTAACATTGAGGCCACATTTGACAGATTCAAATTTGAGCAGGAATTTTGTAGAAATATAAAATTTACGAAAGCTGCAAGCTGTGTCAGAACATACCCCGCAAGAGGGTACAAGTTGTACCCCTGGGGCGCAAGAGGTGCCCAAATTTACCCCATTGACATATAATGGTGAAGGTACACTGCAACAGAAAGTGCTCACAGTTGCGTTCCCTGCTATGGGGTTTTCCATAGGAAAACTGAACCTACCTGTGGATCCCATTGTCAGAGACATGGGGGTGGGCTAATTTTACTTGCCCAGGCAACCACATTAGGGCACCTTAGCAACTGATCCGTAGCCTGTCATTATAAAAGGCCCAGAGTTTTGCAGCGGCAAGCACCACAGAAAATGTACCGGTCTAGTATTCTAGTTGTTATTTGAGTAATATAATATCATGCAGTCGAGTCAGACATCTTTAAGTTTTGCCTGTGTGCATAAAGCTTTCACACAACTGGTGCTGATTGGAACTGGCGTCTCGAAGTGTGACGCCACACACTTTCCTAGGACCAGTCCTACTCCTCGCTGAAAGTGAGAGTAGGAAGCTTCATAAATAACTGTTACATCCTGCTCTGAGGTCGGAGTATTTTTTGCCCTAAATTAAATTTGAGCGCAATTCCTAGGAGTGACGCTAAGACGCTTAGTTAATACAGGATTCTTAAGACAATAATTAGACCCCTCTGAAATGGTGACCTTTTTTTGGCCCAGTTATATTTTCAAAGATGTTTCTAGTTTTAATGCAGAATAAAACTAGTTCCTTAGTGATGTCATACATGATGTCATATGTGACTAGAATAGAAATGGGCAAAACTACACATTGGAACTGTATGAGCAGGCCTTCTTGGACCTTCAGATAGAAGTCTCCTCCTGTCACTTTTAACATTTAACAAATAGAGTCACTGGTCACGTTTTTGGGTCTTGATATTTTTCCTCCTTTATTAATATGTTTCCTGTTCACGACAATCTTTTTTATTTCCTTTTAAAGTTAATTAATTCAGGAAATCTCTGATGACTATTATAATTATCACCACCTCACCTTCTTTTCTGCCTGTCCTGCTGCCACCATGTCGTGCCCCTTATGATCCTCCAGCATGCACATGCAACAGATGCGTTGTTTCTCTTTCCGGCAGTAAACCTCCAGGACTTTACCGTGTACGGAGCATGTCAACGCATACAGCTGATCAGTAGCATCCACTAGTGTGTGTAAAGCCCTCGCATGGAGGTCGTTGTGAAGCTCGAGGTGTCGGTCACAATACGAGGCCAGACACATCAGGCAGGACTTGACGGCTTTCTGTCTGCTGTCAGTGCATGCGTCGCAGGCCACGTCCTCGGGTCTGGTAGTCGTGTCTGCTGGGGTATGCCCGTGAAGAGCTGTCTCTTTGAGTTTGTCTTCAACTTTGTCCACAGTTCCGTCCTGCTCAGGCTTAGTGGAGAAAGTTTGCCAGCACTGCGGGCAGCTGTACGAGCCCGTGCGTTCATATTTACTGATTAAGCCGTCGGTGCAGGCCCTGCAGAAGTCATGCCCGCAGGGAATAGTAATGACATTCTTTGATTTCGCAAGACACAAACAGCACTCATGAAGGTTCTGTAAGCGTGGATTGCTGTAGGCTGCCATCGTTTAAGCACTAGAGAGAGAGAGTGAGAATGTGATCTGTCCAGGAAGCAGGATTTCAGTTTCAATTCTCAGGATCTGTGTTTGCATGTGTGGGTGGAGCTTCTCAGACCATGTATGAGAAAGATAAACACCCCCAATGAGGTGTCGTGACAAAATATGGCTGATCCAGACTTTACAAACACAAATATCATGACATGAGACAGTTCATTATTGTCTTCATTTTTTCACCAATAGAGGAACAAGGAAACAAAGTGCCAAGACCAGGGAAGTGAAGTAATTATACTTGGGCTTCAAAGTGTTTGAGAACCTTCAATGCACCCTCGCAACAAAGAACAACCAGCTCCGGCAGACAGCCAGGAAACAAGCAGACCGGTTAAACAAGAGATAAAGAGAAGTTTGTGTTCTTGGATTATTTTTCTGTTTTTTTTTTGTTGCTGGGGTAAAGGTTGGTGAACTTTGCTCCTTTACTGCCACCTCCTGGTGTGGTTTTGGTGCTCAAACAAAAGTGGACATACAAAGTCCATGTGTATTGACCTTGAAAGCCCTGCTATACGTATATGACCTGCGGTGTGAAATTAAAAAAAACACCAAATGTGGGAAATGTATCTAAAACTGAAAAGTTAAAAGCATGTCGATCTTAAATTTAATGATGTGCATCAAAGAAATGTGTCGCATCATGTACAGTGGCAAGAAAAAGTATGTGAATCTTTTGGAATTTTATGGATTTTCTGCATTAATTTGTCATGGAATGTGATCTGATCGTCAAGTGTATTGACAAATATAATGTGCCTAAAATAATAACAAACAAATTTCCTATCTTTCATGTCTTTATTAAACCCCCTTATTCAACATTCATAATAGTAGTGGAAAAAATATAATCTGGTTGACCTCCTCCCTTTTAGCAGCAATAACCTCAACCAGGTGGCTTCCTGAAGCTGTGGATCAGACCTGCAAATCGTTCAGGAGGAATTTTAGCCCATTCTTCCTGGCAGAACTGCTTTAGTTCTTTGGACGTCTCACACGTATGGTTCTCTTCAAGTCATTCCATAGCATCTTTATCGGGTTGAGGTCGGGGCTCTGACTCGGCCACTCCAAAAGCCAAATTTTGTTTTCCTGAAGCCATTCTGATGTGGACGAGCTATACGAGGCCAGGCACATCAGGCAGGACTTGCCTGTGGAGAGCCGTCTCTTTGAGTTCGCCTTCAACTTTGTCCACAGGTCCATCCTGCTCAGGCTTAGTGGAGAAAGTTTGCGAGCAATGCGGCCAGCTGTACGAGCCCGTGCGTTTATACTTACTGATTGAGCCGTCGGTGCAGGCCCTGCAGAAGTCAGGGAATAGTAATGACATTCTTTGATTTTGTAAGACACAAACAGCCTTCTTTCGTCGTGTCCTGCCATGGACACTCTACTTGTTCATTCTTTTACATACTGTAGACTCATGAACTCAGATGTTAGCCAGTTCCAATGATGCCCTCGAATCTTTGGTGGGGTTGTTTCTTTCCCTCATTGATGAGTCTCCGTTGTGCTGTTCAGGTCATCTTGACGGGGCGTCCACTTTTTGGTAGAGTATCCACAGTCTCAAAGTGTCTCCATTGACCTAACTGTAAAAACTGGTGAATTTTTTTTTTTTTAAAGTACTTTGTAACCCTTTCCAGCTTTATGTAAATCAACAATTCTTGATCATAGATGCTCGGAGAGCTCTTTGTGCCGAGGCATTTCTCACATTAGTGTATTCTTCTTGCGCGGAGCAAACTCGAGAAGTTTGAGTGTTTTTTTTTATTAGTCAAAGTAGCTCTAGTCCACACCTCCAAACTCATTTTCTTAACAAGACCTAAGGTATGCCAACACCTGACTCCAATTAGCTCAAGGATTCAATTTTTACTATGAAGTTTTTATGGTTGTTTTCAATAAAGACATGAAAGATCAGATTTTTTTAAATTATTATTATTTTATGCACATTGTATTTGTCAACTCTCTTGACTTACATGAAGATCAGATCACATTTTATGACAAATGAATGCAGAGAACCATGAAATCCCAAAAGGTTCACATACTTTTTATTATTACTACTGTGTATCATCATTCTATTCATTTATCATCAAATCCAATTGGACTATTTAAACACCAGAGATCCAAATTGGTCGTAATATATAGCGAGCCTGTTAACCGGTTACATGGTTACACAACCGCAGTAGGACAGTTTAAAAAACAGCTCCAATTTTTTTGGAGCATGTTTGAAATGTAT
Source organism: Leiocassis micropogon (assembly GCA_028565275.1). Taxonomy (NCBI): domain Eukaryota; kingdom Metazoa; phylum Chordata; class Actinopteri; order Siluriformes; family Bagridae; genus Leiocassis; species Leiocassis micropogon. The sequence goes on from JAOVVA010070614.1 coordinate 4,112, forward strand.
TTATTAGGGTCGTCAGTTAATTCTTTCTTTAAACACATTTTATACGCTTTTATACGCTGTGAAAGTAACATATTAACACACACATTGGCCTCTTCTATTTTCAGCAGGTTTAAGGAAACATATGCCATGTACTGTATAATAGTTGTCCCTGTGCACAAAACACATCATGTCACTAGGCTATTTAGTTAGATGAAGAGTTGATCTGATTAGAATCAGCTGTTAATGGATGGAACAAAAATGTGCCAGGAATTTTCCTTTTTTAGGCCATGGTGTCCGCCTCTGCACAAAAATGGCTAAAACTGGGGAATTCTTAAGTGAATTGCGAACTGTACATCACCTTCAGGAAGCGATCACGCAGGCACGGATCAAACGAGTGACACCACAGTACTGCAGATGTCTTTCAGAACCTATCCCCAACCGGATCCAGCAGGTTCTGAAGAATAAAGGACTTCATACTTATATTGATTGTTGTATAGGTATTTCATTTAATGAAATAAAATCATTCTTTCATTATCATTTATTATCATTATTCATTATCATTTCAATTATTTTGAAGTTTTTATATTTTGTCATTAAAACTTTTTTTCTGAATTCTTTTGGCCACCATCATATGTATTCATTATTTTATAAAGGTAGATTTAACCTGGTGGCATGATGGCTCAGTGGTTAGCACTATTGGCTTGCACCTCCAGGGTCCAGGTTCGATTCCTGCCTCGCATCTGTATGTGTGCATGGAGTTTGCATGTTCTGCCCGTGCTTGGTGGGTTTCCTCCGGGTACTCCGGTTTCCTCCCACAGCCCAAAGACATGCAGATTAGGCTAATTGGTGTTTCCCGTAGTGTGTGAATGAGGAGGAGTGTGCGTATGTGTGTGCATTGCGATGGATTGGCACTCCATATAGGTTGTACCCCACCTCATGCCCCAAGTCTTCTGGGATAGACTCCAGGCCCCTCATGACCCTGTATACAGGGTAAGGTGGTACACGCAGAACAGGTTTGATCAAATAGGCCCCAAATTTGGAACTGCTCTCAAGGATGTTTTTGTTTGTGAATTTATGACGCCCTCTTGTATTTGAATTTGGTCAATCATCATATGCATGCATCATATGCATCACATTGATGAAGTTTGTGAATTTTAAGTTTCTTGCATTAAATCACTTTGAATTAACTTCAAGCGTTAAAGTGTTAATGCTAATAGCCCCAGTATTGTGTTTTTAAGATACTTAAAAACTTTAGAAATTTTTGGTTAAAATAATAAGCCTTTATTAACTTTATTCAGACAAAAATCCACATTGTTTTTTATTTTTTTCATTTAAAGAAATGCAAAAGTAGTCTTTCATGTCTGAACATTTCAGCATCAAAGTTTGCTTCAAAATATTCTGGGAATTAAAACGAATCATGAAGACAGCACTTAGAATCGAACCGTATCATGACCGGAGTGTATCGTTACACACCTTCTGGCACTGTAACTGTTTTTAATTCCAAGGAAACACTGTATTAGATATGGGAATACACTCTGCAATGGACATCAGTTCATCACAGTGCACCAAGAGCACACACATTTACACTCAATTTCAAGTATCTAGTCATGGTTCTTGGGAGCAAATCAAAGGACCTGCTGGAAAACCACAGCAAGTCTGTTCGAATGTTCACACAATGTCCTGACCTCAGGATCAAATTTTACATTTGCCATTTACATTTGTTTCATTTTTAAATAGAAAGCTGCTTTTTACAGTAATAACTTTCTGAATGTTTCCAAGCTGCAGTCCTCAAGACTCAGGATATCATATCCCCGATGCAAAGTATGGGTTTGATAATCAGTTCATAATTCGGAGAGGAAATCTTCAGAATTGGGCCTGAAGATAAGAAATACTGGTGCACTTCAACCAGAATAACTGCTTCATGATTTTAGTTCTGCAGTACAGTAGGATTTGGTTAAAAGACATCTGATTGAAATGATCAGTTATTAACCACGTTTAGTAAATGTGTTAAAGATTTACATCATTCAACTGCTGAACACCGAACATCCAGTCCTGGATGTGATAACCCCGGTGTTGACCCTGCTATCTCCATTAACGTATGTCCTTGGGATTCCAACTGTTGTGTTTTCTTTGTTTAATCTTCTTCTTTGGTTTAATGGCATTAGTATTGACCCCTGACACTGTCCACATTTGTGTTATTCAAAGATGTATGAAAGGAATATAAGCATTCAGATCTTCATTAGTCAGTAAACCAAGTGGTCATCAATGTCCATTAATCATTAATGGAACAGTCCTCAAACAAAAACCCACTATTTTTTAAGCAAGTCATGTTTGGTGTCACTGAGCTACTTGAGTTATTCCCACCCAAAAAAAAAAAAAAAACAATTTCCAACAGTGTTTGGCAGATGGCAATTAGTTAGAAATCCCGTATAAGGATCTATCCAATGACGGAAACTCAAGAACTTTTGTAAATCGCTCTGGATAAGAGTGTCTGCCAAATGCCTAAATGTAAATTTAAATGATTAACTCCTAAAGCTACAAGAAAATTAGAAACTTACAGTTTATATACTGCATAATTATAATGAATGATGCTGTTGCTCAATTACAGCTCTACAAAATTGAGGGTCTTTTTGAGCCGTTGTTAGCAATTATTGCTTGATCAAGCTCTTCAGTTCACATCACAGCAGGGATAAAACCCAGTAGGTCCACTAGAACTGGAATATCTGTAGGCTGTTTTAAACATGGCCAATTAAAAACGTATTCTAACTAATTTATACATTTATCTTAACTTTCATCTATTCCTTGTGGATGTTTTTCCCCCAGCCTGGATAAGTGAAATTTTGTATTTTTTACATTTTTGTTTCTGTACGTGTACATGACCTGCTTTATATAAATCACATTCATGATCACTTAAGAAAAGAAATCTTTCCACATAGATTAATATTTATATCCTACTGCACAAAGCAATCATGAATTAATGATTTGATTAAACATTTTAATATAAGTCAAAATTAAATCCCTGCAAACTATCCCCTTCTGAATTATCTAAATCACTGGAGTTCTTGTTAATTAATATTAAACATATTTATTGCCATTATGAATGCAATCACATGACACAGTTAACATACTTTATTGTTATTAACATTATAAGTTTGACTGTTGGTATGTGGTGCTTTAATATTTGCGTTCAGACAATGTCGCTAGTGAGATGAGTGTGAAAGAGTTTCAAAAAATAGAATCAATTTGTGGCACAATTGCTTCAAATGTTTTGGAGTTTTATGAGGCTTTGTTCACTACCAATGACTGATCCCCAGTGTTCCCACCGATCAATCACTGATCCCCAGTGTTCCCACCGATCAATCACTGATCAGTATCTAATCCTAACTGTTCCCACTGATCAATCACCGATCCCTAATGTTCCTACTGTCTAATCACCGATCCCCAGTGTTCCCACTGATCAGTCACCGATCCCCAGTGTTCCCACTGATCAGTCACCGATCCCCAGTGTTTCCACTGATCAGTCACCGATCCCCAGTGTTCCCAGTGATCAATCACCGATCCCTAATGTTCCTATTGTCCAATCACTGATCCCCACTGTTTCCACTGATCAGTATCTGATCCTAACTGTTCCCACTGATCAGTCACCGATCCCCAGTGTTCCCACTGATCAGTCACTGATCGATATCTGATCCTAACTGTTCCCAGTGATCGGTCACCGATCCCCACTGTTCCCACTGATCAGTCACCGATCCCCACTGTTCCCACTGATCAGTCACCGATCCCCAGTGTTCCCACTGATCAGTCACCGATCCCCACTGTTCCCACTGATCAGTATCTGATCCTAACTGTTCCCAGTGATCAATCACCGATCCCCCACTGTTGGGCAAAGTACACAAATCCTTTACTTAAATGCAAGTAGAGATACCCTAGATAAAATATCACTTAATCAAAAGTAGAAGTCGTCCATTTACAGGTTTACTTGATTAGTAGCACAAAATTACTTACCTTAAAATTTTGTATCAAATATACTGAGCTTGTATTAGATTACAGTAGTCTTTAAGTTACAGTAAAAGACTCTCACTCTCTCTCCCCCTCTTCTTCCCGACTGTGAAAGAGCTGTTTAGTCACCGTCTACAACCTTCTCCGTTTCTGATTTGAAACACCTGATCCACGATTACAAAATGCAATTATACAGAATAGTCACCAGGTGGCGATATTACTGCTTTAAATACTACGCACAACTGCGGTTATGTAATTTAACACTATATAGAAATGTAGTGAAGTACAAAGTAAATATATTTTTTGTAGGATGTAGTGGAGTACAGGCAGCACAGTGGTGTAGTGATTAGCACTACGGCCGCGCACCTCCAGGGTCTGGGTTCGATTCCCACCTCGGGGTCTGTGTACATGGAGTTTGCATGTTCTCCCCGTGCTTGGTGGGTTTCCTCAAGGGGTTTCCTCCAACTGTCCAAAGACATGCAGATCAGGCTGAATGGCATTGTGAAAGAGCGCGTGAGTGTGCATATTTGTGCGTGCCTTGCAATGGATTGGCCCCCTTGTCCAGGATGTACCCCACCTCATGCACTAAGTCTTCTGGGAGAGGCTCCAGGCCCCCTGCGACCCTGTATAGGAGATGAGTAAGAGTGAGTGAGTGGTGGAGTACACTTCAATAATGAAAATTCTCAAGTAAAGTAATGATGCAGGAACTTAAGTACAGTAATGAAGTAAATGTACTTGGTTAACTTCCACCTCTGGTTCCCACTGTGACCAATCACTAATCACTATTGTTCCCAATGACCCATCACCTTTCACCATCATTCCCAATGACCCATTAGGGATTCTCATTGTCCAAAACGACCAATTACTGTTTGCTCTTGTTACCAACAAACAACCACTGATCATCACTGCTTCCCACCAATCACTGATCGCCACTGCAATGTTTATGGTGATAAAAGTGACGTATTCGATTTCATCGCACATTGTTACAGTTACTGTTTGGTATGATGGCCAATCATGACTTGACTTTTCTGCCAGAAATCCTTCTTTAGAAAAATGACGTCATGGAGTGTGTCTGCTACTTTCCGCTGAAACGTGAATCCAGCTGAGTGAATCCGGCGGCGATGCGGATCAGATGCTGGACTCACAAGTTACCGTTATTATTGTCGGTTGGTGCTTTCGTGGAATCATGAGGAGAGGATTTAAAAATCGGGAGACACGGGTTACAACACGGAAATTCGGAGGCTGCAGATGAGGCTTTATGAGATCAGAGTCCAGGAAGAGTAAACTCACACGCACACACACACTCACACACACATGCACGCATCCTGACCTGGTTGTGTAACCACGAATCTGCCAAATAAGGACCAACAGATTGAAGTAAAAAAAACAAACAAAAAAAAACCCTACGCTTCATCAAACCTATGCATTAATCCCTCCTATATCCTGAGCACGTGGCACCCGCGACTTATATAGTCGGCGCGAGACGTTTCGTGAGGTCTGAACGTCTCGCGCAAGTCTCGAGCGATTGTCTAATAAAGCGCGCGCTCCGTTCCCCGTTATGGTTTTCTAAGAGAATTCCACGAGGACACAGCAGCACGAGGCGGCGGCGGGTAAGCTTTACATTTCAATCACTTCAGTTAATAGTTCCTTACTAAGTCGTGCACTATAATTAAAACACGCGCCATTTTGCTTTTACGTTCATTGTTTGTTTTTTTTTCTCTTCCCACCCAAAAAAAAAAAAAGAGAAAAACTATACGTTCAAAAAACACAAAAGAGTTCCAGTAATGATCAATAACCTCCATTTTTTTGGGGAAGGTTTTCCACTAGATTTTGGAGTTCATTCAGTCAGAAGAGATTTAGTGAGATCAGCCACTGATGACAGGATGTCAAGGAAGCTCAAGTTGAAGTTCTTCCCAAAGGTTTTTCGAGCCAACTTTGGCAAATGATGTCTTTTTTCAAGGCTGGCTTGGTGCCCTGGGGTATGTATCTTCATGCTGGAACATGTTTGAGCTTCTTAGTTCCAGTAAAGGGGAAAATTGTAAAGCTCCAGCATACAAATGTTTCTTCCTATTGCCATCTCTGGGAGTTTCTCCTTGCCACCATCGCCCTTTGCTTGCTTATCAGGGACAATCTGATCGTTTTGATTCATGCAGAATTTCTTATGCATTTCATTTCACACCCTAATTTTGCTTGGATTCTGCAACAGCGACAATGACTATGGTTAAAGGCGCTATACAAATAAAATTACATTTAATTCCAGACAGCATATGGGAGTGATGGTCAGGGGAACACAAAACAGTTTTTCATATCATGTATTTTCTTAAAACTACTAGATTGTAAAACTTGTTTTTAAAAACAAATGTAGTAATAATGTTCATAGATAAGGAAACACAAGGAGCGGGTTTATGAAAGGAGTCTCCAGTTTCCCTTGGGGTCGGATGTGATTGTGAAAGTATGAATGGAGATCAATTCCTGTTCTCTGTTTCACACGAATGAGTCCCTCTTGAGTCCGGTTCCTCTCAAGGTTTCTTCCTATTGCCATCTCAGGGAGTTTTTCCTTGCCACTGTCGCCCTCCGCTTCCTCATCAGGGACTATCTGACCATTTTGATTCATACACATTCACATTCCATACAAACTTAAATAATTCTTCTGCTTTGTGACAATGACAATTGTTAAAAGCGCTATACAAATAAAATTGACGAGTTTAAAATGCACCAATAACGGAATGGTTGCGTAAAACTCTCAGAATGCCTACAGATATCGCGGTAGTGATGACAAAAAAAGTCCCAGAAAAACATATACGTATTACTTCTGACTCAATTCACAGAATGTTTGCGTTTATGCAGAAGTCAAATCGAGACATGTGATGAAAATTCTTCTAAATGAAGACGTGAAAGTGATTAATATTTACAGAAGACTTCAAGCACAGTACGGTGATGAGACTCTTAATGAGCCGCAGTAAAACATTTGAATGGTGCAAGCGTTTTAAAGAAGGCCGTACATCTGTGAATGGCAATCTCGGCCAAGATGGCTCGGAGCCCACTGCAGTCGTTCCCACAAACAATCAGCAAGTGGAACTCCTGATCCTTAAAAGTCTACGGATAACTTGTCAGCAACTTTGCGGAAGAGACGCGTCCGTCATTGTGAACTGTACACACAATTATTCACCAACACCACTTGTTAGTTACAGGAACTCGGCTGGGAGTTATTTCCACATCCCTCGTTTAGTCCTGATCTTACTCCAAGCCATTTCCACATATTTGGGCCATTAAAGGAGTTCCTGGGAGGCCAGTGTTTCTGACGTGAAGCAGGCAGCCTGATCATGGCTCGGGTGTACTGAAAAAAACTTTCTAGCTTGATGAAATCAAAGAACTAGTAAAACATTGGGATAAGCGCATTAGTGTAGCTAAATATAGGGAGTTTTTACTCATAACTGTGTAGTGTTACTTTGCATTGTTATTAGAAGTCCCGTATTGACTTGATTGCCCCTTGTAATAAACTTCTTTCGTCGCAGTAGAGAAACTTTATTGTACCAATCTTACATGGCGAACACATTATCACACACGGTTATGAAATTCAGCCAACTGCTGTGTTTATAGACTGGGTTGTGCATGGACGAGACAGAGATAGATGTTAGCTTTGTAGCTCTGGTGCAAAAGAAAATTTAGGCCATGTGTTTCATTCCTTACATGATGAAAAGAAAGAAAGTACTGTTCAATCACGGGGGTTTTAAACAAGCGCACATTGATGAAGTAATTATTTCATTTGTCTCGTTGATCAAGATGGGTGTTTTGCAGGATGCCGGAAAAGAAAAAGATGGACAGCATGAAGAGAGGAGGCTTTGGAGCTACGGTGAGCTTCCACAACATCCATTACAGCGTCAAAAGCAAGACCGGGTTCCTCTGCAAACAGAAGAAGACCCGTAAAAACATCCTCATCGACCTCAAGTGAGTTCCCTTCACCCGGATTTCAGTGTAAGGAAGAGCACGCTTGTTTGACTCGCTGCACTGCGATATCTCACGATGGTTTTGCTTACTCGATCCCAACATTCAAACTTAAAACTCACTTCGAGTGAAATGTTTCTCAAGAGAATTGTTTTGTATATTGTAGCTTCGAGGCAGAAGAGCTCAAAGTCATCACAAAGCGTATGTTTTATTGATGTAATTAACGTTTGTGTGATAAGAGAGGAACTGAGGTAAAGGTCTCACGAAAAACAACAGGTTGTATAACACGAACGGACCACACCTTCATGTTCAAAGCAACAGCTATGTTATGACCTTGAACTTCACAAGATTTTGGCAGAATTTACACTTTCCTGCTGAGATCTAAAGTGTGGCACACAATGAGTTGTTTACATAGTGCGTTAAATAAAGCGCAGAAGATTGGTCTGGAATACGCAATTATTCTAAATATTGTTTAATATGTTTAACAAAAGTACTGATTTAAAATAACCAAGACTACATATTTTATTGGAAAGAAGGCATCCCAAGTTCTCTCAATTCACTCAGTCGCTATCTTTTTAATTATTGGAGGCAGTTGTTAGACTTAATTACCTGAGGTCTCCCAGTTAACCCTTATAGAAATAATTAGAAGAGCCGAGGCCATAACAGGATACAGTACTAGCACTGTAGCCTTCATTACCTTAGCTCTTAGATTAGCTCTCTGGGACAAACAACACAGCCTACAGCGCTAATTGAGAGAAAGTACTGAAATTCTATAGCGCTAACTGAGGTAAAGTATTGAAGGTTATAGTGCTAACTGGGGAAAACATAATAATACAGTGCTAACTTAGATAAAGTAATGAATTCTACAGTGCTGAGATTTAAAAATCTATAATGACAGAGGAAAAGGTAATAAATGCTACAGTGCTAACTGAGGAAAATGTAATGAAGCCTACAGTGCTAACTGAGATTATGAAATGAATGCTACAGCGCTAAGTGAAATTATGTAATGAAATTTTATAAAACAGAGATTAAGTAATGAAAGCTACAGTGCTAACAGGGATTAAGTATTGAAGGCTTCAGTGCTAACAGGGATTAAGTATTGAAGGCTACAGTGCTAACAGGGATTAAGTATTGAAGGCTACAGTGCTAACAGGGATTAAGTATTGAAGGCTTCAGTGCTAACAGGGATTAAGTATTGAAGGCTTCAGTGCTAACAGGGATTAAGTATTGAAGGCTTCAGTGCTAACAGGGATTAAGTATTGAAGGCTACAGTGCTAACAGG